>PITA01030916.1:0-15909 GCA_004023965.1 Spilogale gracilis
TGTGTGTGTGTGTGTGTGTGTGTGTGTGTGTGTGTGTGTGTGTGTGTGATCTTCTTTACCCATTCATCTGTTGATGGGCATCTAGGTTCTTTCCATAGTTTGGCTATTGTGGACCTCAGCAGGGTGACAACTTAACAAGAGAGAGCCAGCAGCCTAGACAAGAAAAATCAACCTTGAACTTGGGTGGTAAGAGTGGGAGGAATCTGACTCAGCAGGTGTTTCCAGGCCTGAGGTCAGCAAACATTTCCTATAAAGGGCTGAACAGTCAATATTTCAGGCTGGGTGGACCATATGTCTCTGCCACAACTCTTCAACTCTGTCCCTTTTAGCACAAAGGCAGGCCTCAGACAGCATGTAGATGAGTAAATGTCACAGTGTGCCAATAAAACTTTATTTGTGACACTGAAATGTGAATTTCCTATCATTTTTCTGGGCTACTAAATAAGCTTCTTCTTTTTATTTTTTTCCAACCATTTAAAACTGTAGCACCATTTTAGGCCTTAGAAAAACAAGCAGCGGGGCAAGGCTTGCCTGCCCTGCTCCAGGCACCTGCTAAAATTGACCGATAGTTCCTAGCCATTTCTTCAGAAGACTTCCACCAGCATGCACGCCAGGTGATGTCTAGCTAACAGACCTTTACAATAAGAAGGGAAAATCATCACCTAGTGATCCTGTTCTGCTCCTTCAGTACACGTAATTACTGTCAGAAGAGGCTTCCTATCCCATGCTGAATCGGTGCATTGTGGTTCTGTTCACGGAGTCTATTCAGCCCTCAGCAAAGGCATTTTTTTTCCCCAATGGGGTTGATCCTGTTTCACTACCCTGAGTTCGTGGTAGGGTTATTATTTCTTTTTTTTTCTTTTTTCTGAAGGATTTAAAGCAAAGTTATCAAGCCTTTCCCCACCCCCCATCCTCTGCGTCTTTCACCAAGAACTCATATAAACCCACAGCTCTGACTTAGCTGTTAATCTTCCTGGCTGCTTAAATTCTTTGAAGTCATTTATCCTGCTTAGGAGACAGGTAAGTCATATATTGTAGATTACTTTAAAACCCTTTGGTTTCCTCTCTTCCCCAAAGCATGAAATCAGATAAGGGATGCCTCTGCTCTCATTCCCCAGCTCTGGGCTGCTGGTTGCTGAAGGATAGGAGAAAAGTTCCTATCACCCAGGATCTACATTACACTTAAGCTAAGACTCCACCCCTTGATCACAGTCTCTTTCTGGGTCTTTTTTTCCTTAAGCTGTTGATTAGAATCTTAATGCACTCATCAGCTGGGAAGACTGCTTGTCCTCACGTCTATGATAAAGGAAACATCATCTTTAATCCAAAAAAAAAAAATGGAATGAGGATTAAAAATGCCCTCAAACTGGCTGATAGCAAAGCAACTGCTAAAAATTGTCCTTTTCTTAGTCAGTGGCCAAGGAATCACAGACTTGGGTAGCAGAACAGACAAGGGATTCCGTCCTGGCTCTTTGGCTATGTTCTGTTGGGCCAGTCGCTTGTCTGGGCCCTGGTTTCCTCAAACCTATCAGACATATTAGATTCTTCATATATTAGATTCTTCACTTCTTTTTCTGCATTCGCTCTTCTTAAAGAGGCAGAAGCTCGTCTTCCGGGGTTGTCTCCCAGGCCTTGGAGCCAACTGCCTGCTTGGGTGTGAAGCTAGCTGCCACACAGCAGTTTAAGGACCTTGGACAAGTTATCTGGCACCCCCAAGCCTCTGGGTCCTCTGCAGGAAGAGGGAGCTGATCCTTGCATGGAAGGTTGCTGGGTGAATGGATCACAAAATACTGAGAACCATGAGACTCTCACTATGGCTGGCCCCAATGAGGTGGGATTTCTGTGTGAGTTTTCACCTCTCCATGGAGCATGGCAATTATTCTGTATCTGACTGGGCATCTTTCGGCTGCAAAGTACAGTGAGGAAGGTAGGTTTACTTGGTTGGCCAAACAAACCTTGGTGGATCTGTGATCTTTTTTAATTGGAAGCAACACAATGTTTAATTAAGGCTCCAGAAGCTTTGTTCCCTCCATTCACATTTCCAGATCCAGGGCTACTGCCAATAAAATGCAGACCTATTGTGAATTCACTTGACAAGACTCTTGGGCAGATTCTTGGCTCATCTGCGGTAACAGCACTTCTCATCCCTTCACCCAAGAGCATGACTGGATTTCTAACCCCTTCGGCCCACCAAAACACTTTGAAATGATGATTCTGTTTGTTTACAACATCAAACCTTTCCTGGCACTTGGGGATGGTATCTAGGAGGGGAAGGGGGTAGAGGGGAATATGGTGAAAAAGGAAACAGGCCTTTGTGTCTGAGAGACGATGGTTCAAACACAGTACTCCCACATAGGAGCCATCAGATCATGAGCAGGGGATTCCACCTCTGATCCCTGGGTCCTGCTTTCATATTATGGAAATATTCTTGTCTTCCCCCAGGGATGCTTGAGAAGGGAAAATATCAGACATGATGCCATAAAATGGAGGTTCCATAAGTTGTTGGAAAGGAAACGATGTTTTCTCTACCCTCTTGGGTTCAAGGACTAGGGCCATGACTAGGACTAGAGGCTCAGTGACAAAAGACATATCAATAGGAGAAAAGGTTTAAGTCATATGCATATGGTCAGCTTCCCAGAAATGAAATAAAAAGATCTGGTCAGGCCCTGAAGCTTACCTATCATTTTAACAGAAGGATGATAAATTTGTGGGGGAGTGACAAGGAAAGGAAAAGGGTTTTGGGCTCCTAGGGTGCTAAATTGTGGGAAGGTAAAGATATGGGGAAACAGATGGAAGATAGAAATTATTTTGGTGTAAGATAGGGTTTGTGCATGCAGTCCTGTTTTGGTGTGACTTTCCAAGGAGAGGAGATTTATTACAGTCCTCGTTTTCAGAAGTTTCTGGTCTTGGGGCACTTGGGTGACTCAGTTGGTTAAGTGTCTGCCTTCAGTTCAGGTCATTATTGAAGAGTCGCAGAGTCCTGGGATGGAGCCCTGTGTAGGACACCTTGCTCAATCTCCTTTCCCTCTGCCCCTCCCTCCCACTTGTGCTTTCTCTCTCTCTCTCTCTCTCTCTCTCTCTCTCTCTCTCTCTCTCTCTCTCTCTCAAATAAGTGAAATATTGAAAAAAAGTTTCTGGTCTTAATCAGATAAGAGAGGCTCTGGGAAGGTTTGTTTCTGCATTTGTTCAATCTCATTGGCCTTCGGTGGCACATTTGGGGCAGCATGTTCTGATTCTTGTCAACACATTATTATTATTGTCCAATTGTCATATGACTAATTTTTCTGCCAATGTCACTGAAGAAAACAATGATTCATGAATAATTATCCAGTAAGGGCCACAGGGAATGCACTGAAACGGTATCTTAGTTTGAGGGTAAATTTTTGGACATCTGATCTAGTCTTTGTAAGATACAACTTTGAGGACTGTATTTCTTCCCGGATGAGGAATCCGGTCTGTCTTGCTTGCTACTGGAATGTCAACGTCTTTCAAGTACCATCACCTTAACAGGTGAAACATATACATGGACTTATTCTATGCTGGACCCTGTTTACTATGTTTTACAAATAACATGCTTTAGTTATAATGTTGGGCAGAAACTGAGGCAGAGAGGCTCAGTCACTTGCAGAGCTAGCAAACGGCAGGGCCAGGAAGCAGACCTAGGCAGCCAGGCTCTAGGGTCGTGCTGGTCATGCCCTGCACTCCGCAACTGTTTTTAAGTGAATGAAGGTCAAGTGTCTTCACCCAGACAGCACCAGTCAATGGCCAACTCAAGATTATAATCAAGTGTCTCTGACCTAACCCCAGCCCCTCCTTCTGCCCTAGAGTGGCCCACGGTGGCCTAAGCTCCCCATGAGGTGTCGAGAGAGGCCTGACCTCCTAAGTTTGGCTGAAAGGCAAAATCCAGCCAGTTCTTCTTGTGTAATTTGTGAGGTGGACAGAACCTCCCGGCCCCACAAACCACTGTATGCAGGCCGACATCTCTCTCCATCTTCTCATTGTTCCTTTCTGGGGTCTGATGGGGCTAAAAGCAAAGAGCAGCTTAGAATGGGGCACTCAGCAATGTGGAGATGCCTGGACAGGAGAAAGAGCTATCTGAAAGCTAGAGGGTGTGACCCAGTTCTCAGCTCACGTGTTCAATCTGTGAATTCTGTTTAGTGCAGCAGAGACTTCTCCAAGCAATACTCCTGGGTCAGTGGCACATCTGACCTACAGTAAAAGCAAGTTCTCTTTAATAAAACTCTCCCACTTTCCAATCTAGGGTAGTTCCAAATACTGCCTGAGATGTGTTAAAGACATTTTTCATTGTTTATCTCAAATTCAAATGTAACTGGGTGTCCTGTATTTTCATTTGCTCGATTTGGCAACCCCACCCCTAACACATACCTGACTGACCCAATGGCCAAAGCTAAAAAACTAGACAGACGGAGAAGTGCATTTTATTCCAAGAAAAAAAAAAATTAGGGGTGCCTAGGTGGCTCAGTTGGTTAGGCGACTGCCTTCGGCTCAGGTCATGATCCCGGAGACCCGGGATCGAGTCCCACATCGGACTCCCACCTCTGGAGGCCTGCTTCTCCCTCTCTCACTCCCTCTGCTTGTGTTCCCTCTCTCGCTTTGTTTTTCTCTGTCAAAATAAAAAAAAAATTTTTAAAAATTAAAAATGCATTTTTAAGGTAGTCAATGTTAGCATGTTTACTCTTTGTAAATGGAAGACTGTGGTTTACACAGTGAAGCAGGAGTCAAAAAAGGGAAATGTATCCATTATATAGATATGGATAATTATTTTTCAAATATATATTTGTACCTGTTCAAGCCTCTGCTATGATGTGGGGCCCAGGATGGAGGTGGAGGAGGGGGAGGAGGAGAAAGAGGAAAGAGAAAAAATAAGAGAACAAAAAAGAAATTAGGACTCCAAAGTATCTACCCCAGTCCAGAGATTGTGCCAGGGGTCATATTTCTTGATCTTATTTAATCCTCATGAAATATCTTCAAGGTGACTATGACTCTGTTCATTTTATACACAAGGCTCAGAAAGATGAGATGATGTTTCCATAGCAGTTGAGGTACCATAGGAAATAATCCTCATATAGTCTGCCATGTCGCCTGCCCACCTCATCCCAATACCCTTTTGCTGGAGAATGTGTTAAGTCCTGGACTCACCAGCCTGTCTATATGTCTGTCTTTCTCTCATCCCTATTGTAAATCTCTCTATGGAAAATGTCTGTCTCCTCTAAGTAACAGATCAGCTTGAGGGAAAGGGTATGTCTGATCTGTCCTTGTGTCACCAGTCAGCACACAGTGACTGATACATGTATTGAGCACATACTATGTGCCTGACACTGGGTAAAATGCTTTGGACTCATAGCTTAAATCCTCACAAAGACCCAGTTAACTAGGTTTCTTATCCCCATTTTGCAGATGACAATAACAAATTTAGAGAGTAAACAGATTTATGAGAATAAGAGGACTCCGAGAAAGCCCTAGCCTCTCACTTCCTGGTAAGGACTCTCTCTGTGCAGGGTGGCATTTAGAATAAATGTCATTCCAGTATCTACCCATAATTCAAAAGCAATTTAAATGTTTACAATGATATTTCAAGAAAATTCCAAAGATGGTTCCATCCCGAATGGACAACAGAACTTCTTCAAATACATTTTGCTAAGAAGATGCTCAGCTCCTGGGACATTTTCCCAACCCCAGGGCACTTTCTCTTGACTTTTCTCCTTCTATCAAGGTCTATTCCATTCTCTACCATTGGCAAATTTCTGCTCTCTTCAAAGCAAGTCTGTGCAGTCCATATGTTAAATGGATATTACTTGAATATATATGCATGTAGATATTGCAATTACTAAGTGATAACCTCACTTGCATGGGTCAGCATTCTGTGTGGTGTCTGGCACACATAAAGGACTCAATGACTGTTCACCTTTATTCTTATTAGTCTCAGCTTTGCAGTTTGAACTATTATGTTGGTTCTCTATGGCAAATACTTGTTACACAGTGCTGCAGACAAGGAAGGAATGTGAACACTCCCATTCATTTGTATATTATTTTCCTATTTAAAGTGCTGCTGTATTTAGAAAGTATTTCCCAGCTAAACAACCAGAAAACCCATGGAGGATCCACTGATGGTTTGTGACTATGCATGCCTCCTGCTCCCAGATTCTCATATTTCTACAGCTATGCAGGGCCATGGGAGTAATTCTGGTGTGGGTTCTAAATAAAAGTGAGCATGGCACTTCCTGCCAGAGCATATAAGAGTTGGTGCACAGCCCTCCAGCCCTGTCCCTTCCATAGCCACAATGAACCAAAGACTAAGGAGCCCACAAGGACCACATAGAGAACTACAAGGCAGTGAAGCTCCATTAATCTGGTCCCTGAGTGACTGTGTGGAGCAGAGTTCCCTACCAATTTGCACAAAGTATTGATATAAACAAGAAATCAACTTCTGTTGTTGAATTAAATCAGTAAGATGATGGAGTTAATTTGTTACCTCAGTATAACCTAACCTAACTTTGAAAGCCTTCTACAGATGTATTCCTAATGACTCAAGGATGTTCTACATCAATATGCCTGATAATCCAACTTGTTTCCTCCAAGGGCTTGCTTTCTTGCTTCTAGGTGGGCCAGAGTATCACGGACATGGCAGGCTTCCTGGTACCCTGTCTTCTGGTGAGGCTGTTTGTGGGTCTTACATGTTTCCTGACCCTTTGGAACACAGGTGGGTCCACTCAGAGTTCAAAAAGTGTCTTTTCTATATGATAAGTTTGGATTTTCTTTGGGCTTCAGAGAATGGCAGCAGCCAATGTCTCAGGCCAGAATCCTAAATGAGTTGGATCAAAATGGCAATGATGAATTCCCCATTTCTGGTTTTGTCCTCTGACTTTTGAACTTGAGCCCCATTTCTGCAATAGAATTATCTTCACCTCCACTATTACAACTCTTTTTTTAATTGTTTCTTTTTTATTGTTACTTAAATTTTTTTTTCCAGTGTTCCAAGATGGGTACTGGGGACTGAATCTTGGAACACTATTACAACTCTTGTCCAAACCTCTGTCCTCTGTCTTCTCTTGTCTGGACCACTAAGCTTTCAAAATCAGCCCCTACTTCTCCTCCTGCTGTTCCATGATCTATTCTCCCCTCGCCAGACTGAGCAACCTTTTCACACATCCATTAGGTAACCTCTCAGGCTTCTCCCTCATTCTACCCATCTCAAATTATTCAGTGACTTCCGACTTCGCTTTGGATAGTATCTTAAGTCCTTCACATGCTATACAAGATCCTACCCACCTTGCCATCACCAGTTCCTACAATACCCTCCTTCAACCATGCTTTGTGTTGTATTTGCTCAGTTCTTTATAATAGTAATTGTGCCCACCTCAGCTCATGGGCATGCACTGTTATCTATACTCTGAATACCCCCTCAACCAGTTACATCCTATTTAAATACTGTTCATGCTCCAGATCTCAGCCACATATCACCACCCAGGAAAAGCTTTCAGAGCATGGAGATAAATCAATCTCCCTGTTACACACCCTCAAAGCCAACCAAAGTATTCAACATTGTCTGTAGTACTATCCTTGAGTCTTTTCCTTCATGTCTGCCTTTCTGACTAGACTGAAAGTTCCACAAGGATGGACTCTGTGCCCACTCGCTCATCATAGTAACCCCAGCACCTAACACATACACAACGCTTGTTAAAGTCCAGCTTCCAAACAACACTGTCAATCATTAGTGTTGTTATAGTTGATCAATAAATATTTGATGACTAAATTGAATAAACAAACTACATGTGGGATTCTAAGCAAGACATGTCATCATTTCAGATCATAATTTTCTCATCTTTAAAATGAATATTTTGAATTAATACTTTCTGATGTCAAATTTAGGTTTATAATTCTCTGATGAACACTCTTATTTTAGTGTCTGCCATTAAAGGAGAAGCCAAGAAGGAAAAGGTCATGACCTTCCTTCCTACAACAGGTAAAGGAGCAGGTGCTCCTGTCCAGCTCATTCTGTCTTGGGGAAACTCCTTGGCTTCTCCCAGTCTCACTGTTTCTAACTGTAAGATGGAGATTGTGTCCATAGCTCAAGGTCAGTCATAGGAATAGTTCCTGGGAGTTGCAATTGCTTTATGGTTCATGGCACACCTGGATTCTCATGATCTTATTAAACCCACAAAGACCATGACATTCCATGAACCATGGAAGATTTCATAATAGGAGGTATTGTCATGTGCCATCATCAACTTTGCAATAATTTCATCTTCCTTCATCATTCCTTTTTTCTTTTTGATGGTATGAAATTGGCTATACAGCAAGACAATGAATGTATTACAACATAAAGAACACATAGAAGGCAAGGGCCTGGTTGCTTTTCCTAACTTGGTAAACAGGCAGATCAAGGGGGGTAGGTTGGGGAGATTACTCTTTATTTAAAAAAAAATTTAATAAAGAGAGCATGTGAGATAGAGTGTGAGCAGTGGGAAGAGATGGAGGGAAAGAGAAAGAAAGAGAGAGAGAGAGAGAGAGAGAGAGAGAGAGAGAGAGAATCTTTAGCAGGCTCCATGACCAGCACAGAGTCTGACTTGAAGGGCCTAATCTCAGAACCCCAAGATCATGACCTGAGCTAAAATCAGAAGTCAGATGCTCAATCAACTGAGCGACCCAGGCTAATTTGTTTTGTAAGAGTTTATTTATTTGACAGAGAAACACAGCCAGAGAGGGAACACAAACAGGGGGAGTGAGAGAGGGAGAAGCAGGCTTCCCGCTGAGCAGGGAGGGCGATGTGGGACTCGATCCCGAGTCTCCGGGATCATGACCTGAGCCGAAGGCAGAGGCTTAATCACTGAGCCACCCAGGCACCCTGACCCAGGCTAATTTTTATTTATTTTTAATTAATACACTCATGTGGTTCAAAATGTGAAAGGTACAAAAGTGTATAAAGTTAAAATGGCCCCCAGCCAATCCCTTCCCTTCCCGAGCAAGCAACTGTACCAATTTCTTGTGTATAAGCAGTGTAATTTTCTTCTTTTTAAAAATATTTTATTTATTTACTCATGAGAGAGAGAGGAAAAGGGGGGAGAAGGAGAGGGAAAGAGAGAGAAAGAGAGAGATGTAGGCTACCCACAGAGCAAGAAGCCCAATGTGGGACTTGATTCCAGGACCCCAGGATCACAACTGAGTGGAAGGCAGACACTTAACTGACTGAGCCACTCTGGTGCTCATAAGCAGCATAATTTTCAACAAATATATCCACTGTTTGAGCCTTCAACCTCCTCCCCATTAAATGGACACAATTTCTGCTCCACAGGTAATCAATCATAAAGGATGAAAGGTGATTAAAACAATAAGCATGGAAAGTATGAAAAGTAGCAATACCTTTTATCTTAAAGATACTACTACAGTGGCCTTTTTATCCAGAGAACAATAGTTTTATATTCTCTGTCTGGCAATTTATTGAAAATTGCTTCTGTATGGCATCCCATTCAGAAATTTCTGCTTCGGGGCTATTCAGTTCACACTTCAAATATTGTTAGCAAAATCCACCCACAGGTTTGCAATTATAAAAAGGACTGGTGGAAATGATGTTTCCTTGGTGGAAGGAGCAGTGTTCAAGGGCGTCTTGGTTAGGAAGATTGCACAGGGCCCACCAATCCAGCTTCACAGGTGCAAGAGTCCTGCAAGCCTCGTAGCCTAGAGCAGCCCTAGCCTGCAACTCCTGAGCCCACATGACCCCAATCCCTCACCTACACGGGGGTCTCTCCTTTCCGTCCAGGTCACAGACAAGGTCAAGATCTGCCACAAATGTCACTGGGGTTGCATCATGTGGACTGTTCAGGTGGAGGGCCACTCACAGCACCAGACGGGAGAGCAGCTGCATGCCAGCTTTGCACTTGGTTGATCATAAACATCTGTCTCAGAGTTCCTCCTGTTGCAACATAACCCACCTCCTCCTGTAACTATGTGCTGGGAAAGAACATCACAGACCCCACCCACCTCTGACCCTAAGGCTCCAGTATTTAACCAGGAAGCTTGATACCTGCTGAAAGGTCAAACTGGCTTAAGCAGGCAGAAGTTAACTGGATCAGAGCTCCCATAGGCTGCTTGAAAAGCCAGGGAGCACCCTAAACATCCATCCACAGATGAATGGATAAAGAAAATGTGGTATGTACATACAGTGAAATACCATTCGGCCTTAAAAAGGAATTGGGACACCTGGATGGCTCAGGTCATGATCCCAAAGTCCTGGGATCCAGTCCCCCATCAGTCTCCTTGCTCAGCAGGAAGCCTGCTTCTCCCTCTGCCTGATGCTCCCCCTGTTTGTGCTCTCTCTCTGACAAATAAATAAGTAAATCTAAAAAAAAAGAAGGAAGGAAGGAAGGAAGGGAGAGAGGGAGGGAGGAAGGAAAAAGAAGGGAAGGGAAGGAGGGAGAGAGGGAGGAAGGAGGAAGGAAGAAAAAAGAAAGAAAGAGGAAGGAAGGAAGGAAGGAAGGAAGGAAGGAAAGAAGGGAGGGAGGGAGGGAAGGAGGAAGGAAGTCTTGCCATGCAGAATGGCATGGATAGAGCTAGAGGACATTAAGCTAAGTGCAACAAGCCAGCAACAGAAGAATGAATACTACATGATGTCACTTCTAGGGAGTATCCAAACTGTCAAATTCTTAGAAGCAGAGAGTAAAAAGGTGGTTACCAGGGACTCCCGGGAGGGGAAACAGGGCCACCAGCTAGATATGGGATGTAGGCACATCACTTCTATTTCCTGGGCCTGAATTTCCTCATCCTTCTAAGGGAATGCTGGACAAGCTGACTTGTAAGGATGTTATAAATTGTGAGGCTGTACTTTCACAATACTATTTCATTCATGAGAACTTTTATTTCAGTGTCTGGAAACAGAGATGTTAAAAAGGAAAAAGAGGCTGCTGTCCTTGGTGTGACAGGTGACCAGGCCAGCCTTGACTCCTGACTTGCCCTAGACCTTTTCAGCCTGTCTCTGCCTTGGTTTGTCCATCTGCCAACTGGACACAAAGCACCTGCTCCCCTGAAACGTAACACGAAACAGAATCATGGTAACAAGGAGAGCAACACAATGTCGGATGCTCATAATGTCCCCTAGTCCAAAACAGCAGAGCTTTCAGGTCCCGGCTTTGGGCCCCCTCTGTAGTGACATCCTCCTCCCACCCCCAGATCAGGCCAGGTGCCTGATAGAGGCTCACGGCATCCAGCCATGCCCTGTCTGCCACTCCTCATGTGCAACTATGTGTGCGTGTCCCTCCTGTTGCCCAAGCACAGACCCTAAGCCCCATGGACGTGGAGACTTGCCCCTTTCCTTCAACTTCTCTAGACCCAACACCCAGCACGATCGCTTGGCCCGCAGTGAGTGTTTGTTGAATGAATAAAGACTGAATGCATGTTTTAGGCATTTCAAGATTTCCTATGGTGTTTTCTTTGCGACGACGAGCCCCACTGAGTGGGCAGGTGGCCCAGTATTTCGGAAAGGCCACTGCTCTGCCACTCTCAGAAAGTAGGTTCAGCATTCTCTTGTTTAGGCAGATTTCCTTCCATTCTGGGTCTCAATTTCCTGATCCAGGAAAGGGGTAGGGTAGATGAGATACCTTGTCTGGGGGTCTAAACCTGCATGTTTATTAAAATGTGGATTTCTAGGCTAGGGTCGGCCCAAGAAGACTAGAGTGTCAGGAGAGGAGTCTGGCTTTTCATAGGGCCAGTGACTCTGACCTTCTCTGAGCACAAGGCTGCTGTGTAGAGGCCCCAAGTTTTCTCCAGCGCCTTGATCCAGGGATTGCAGACTCCCACGTCTCCCACAAAACCTTTTCTCTCCCCAGCGTCTGGCCTTGGAGAAGAGAGGAAGGAAAAAGGGGTGGCGTTTCTCGATACCACAGGTGAGTCCCCTCTCTGCCAGAGCTCTGTGGGTATCCCCAGCTGCCAAGGGAGCTCCCCACTTCTCCAGATCCCCACTCGCAGTCCCCACACTCTGGTGCAGCATCTCCACAGTCTTCAGATTGTGTGATCCATACAACTTTATGAGCATTAAGTAAGTATTGAAAACAAACATGTAACAATTAACAACCATTTCCACCTTGTCAGCTGCTGTTCCAGATGTTCAGGGAATAGCTAGGAGATGAACAGATTTTAACCTAGCAGTGTCTCTCCACTCAGCTGTCTGCTACCAATATCTAGTGACTGATCAATTGGTTGATCAATTTTGGTGGGCATGTCTGGGCCACATTCCAGACCTATTCAACCTGAATCCCTGAGGATAGAGCCTAAGAATCAGAATTGCAGAATCAAAAAGAAAAAAAAAAAAGACACACACATAAAAAACTTTTTTTCCCAGGGATGCCAGTGCCCAGTTAGGGCATTTTCTGTTAGATAATGTCGTCTTTTCCAAATGCAGTGCTGTTGAGAATTCATGCCATTTCCTTGAACTTTCTGTTATATATGAGCATTTTCCAACCATTCCTACTGTCTCCAAATGCAGAGACAAATTATTCACAAAGTAGGTGTTCCCGTCCTTCATGTGGACTTCTCTTATCTAACTTGTCATTACGTATGCCACTGACTGTCACCCCTGAACACAGGCAGTGACTTTTATCTTTGAACTCCTTGTGCCCAGCTATGGATATGAGTTTAGTAAATGTCCAAAGAGGAGGCTCGTCTGCCTGAACGTCAGAAGCGGGAAACTTCTGTTGTGAGAGAAGCCTGTCAGTGACATTATCTGCAAATCTCTTCCAGAGCTTCCTGCAAGGTCAGCTGATCTGTCCTCCCTGAACCTCACAGAGCTGGTGGATGGAATGCTGAATAGAGCTTTAAAGGGTATCTTTATTTTTAAAGTTTAAATTCAGTCACCCAACTTATAGTACATCATCGGTTTCAGGTGTAGTGTTCAATGAATTATCAGTTGTGTATAACACCCAGTGCTCACCACACCACGTGTCCACCTTAATGCCCATCACCCAGTTACCCCATCCCCAAACCACCTCCCCTCCAGCAACCTTCAGTTTGTAAAAGTGCAATCTGGGCCCACATTTGCCTTGTATCCGTTTCACTTTTGCAACATGGGCAAGACAGGTCACGTCTCTGTGCCCAGGCTTCTTGGTGTTCAGATGGAAAATGCAGTGTCCTAGCTGATACCTTATGAGACTAAAATCATCCAAATAAAGTCGGAAGCTTGGCAGCATCTGGAGAGCAAGCTGCATTCCAGACGTGACCTATGTGTAGGCATTTCTGATCCCAAGTACACTGTGGGAGAATTGTCAGGATTTAGGAACTGATCAGGAAATAGAGTCAAATGACACATACTTTTGCCATTTTGGATTTCCTTTTATGTGACTTTGTGTATTATTTTCAATGTCTGGTATCTTATTATTTATTTTTGTTATTTACTTTTATTATTTGTTCATTATGTTTTTAATTTCTATTATCTGTTTACTAATTGATGGTATTATGATTGTCAGGAAGCATTTGTCTGATGTCTTCTTTTATCTCAATATCTGTGGCAGATACCAAGAAGTTCTTCTCCTTGCTAAGCATCACTTCCTACAGCTCCTTTGCCTTCCACAAGTTTTCTGTGGCCATTTACAACAGTAAGTGCTGCCGGACTCTTCTTGGTGTGATGGTGGTGAGCAATGGGCCAGGCTCCATGTCAGAACTGCCCTGGATCGTGTCTCTTTTCAGTTTCCAACCTGAAGACTGTGGACCCCACCAAATTCCCCACCCGGTACTGCTACTGTCTGAACAACAGGACCAATGACTTATCAGGTGGGTGGAGCTACCTGCCAGGCTGATGGCTCTCCTGATTTTGCCTGTCCCCTTTCAGATGAGTTTGACTTATTTTTTTTCTCCTTAGAGTGGAATAAGAAAAGACAGTGGGATCTATTATCTATTATGATTAGCTCTGTACCCATTCGCTGTCATAGAAAGTTCTTTTCTTGGCTTTTATCCTAGAGAAACTGTTATGTCTGAACAAAGGGGCAAGAACAAAATGTTTATGCAGCGTTGTTTTAACAGAAAACTCTGAGAACAACGCAAATATCCATCATTAGGAAAATGGTTAAATAGTCTATACTTTCGGAAACAGCCATAGGCCATCCATAAATGAATGGACGTGGCCAGATTTGGCTCACATCTGGAAACGTTTCCATGCAATTTTTAATTGGAAAAACAGTTACAAAATACTGTATAGAACACACTGTCATCGGTGAAGAGATGCATGTCTGGACAGTAGGTAGGCGTTTACCTCTGAAAGAAGAACAGGATGCCTGTTTTGCGGTGAATGATGGTCTCCCTGGATCTTTTTTTCAATGCTAGGATACTCCTGTATTACTTTTACAGCTGAAAATTAAAATTATTTGACATTCCTTCTATTTAGAGAATCCTGAAAAATAAACTAAAAGTTAATATCTCACCACTAATCCACACATTCAGTGGTTCTTAATTGAGCACATAATATTAGCCAGACTCTCTTCTAGGTGTGAGGGTACCATACTGGGCAAAGTGGATACACACAGTCTGCTCTCATGGACTACAGTCTATAAGAAGGGACAGAGAGTCAATGAATAAACCAGCAATGCATGGTATGTTGGCTATTAACATGACCATGAGAACAGTAAAGCAGGGCAAAGGGTGAGGAGGGAAGTGGTGGTGGGCATGGCTGCTGTGTGTAGGTGGTCAGGGAAGTCTTCACTGATGAGGCAGGAAGTAGAGAGACAGCTCTGTGGTACCCAGAGATAGAGTAGTCCAGACAAAAGCCCAGGCAGCAGGGTCAGGATGAGAGAGACCAGCATGGCTGGCACAGGTGAACCAGGGCAAATGGTCATGGGAAATGAGCTCAGAGTTGTGGGGACAAAACAGGGAGGGTCCTGAGGACCAAATAGAAGTTTATATTCCACTCCAAGGGTTTTGGTTTTCACTCCGATTAAGAAGGAAGTCAAGGTGCTTATTCACACAGAAGAGTGATATGATCTAACTTATATTTTAAAAGGATCTCATTGGCTTTTCATTAAAAACAAATAGATTGTAAGAGAAGTAAGGAGTGAAGGTAGAAAAGCCTCCTGATCTTTTTCTCACTTGACTCAACCTTAAAAATATTTTCCAGGATATTACAAACTCTGCAAACATTTATAATGATTACATAACCTATAAACATCAGCGTTTTCTTAGCCAAATGCTGTTGACTTTTGGGTGGATTCTAGAATTTTCTTAACATAGAAAGTCCCATATTGGACATCTTGGTGCATGAAACTTTTCCCCTTTTCAGGTTATTTTCAAAGGATAGATTCCTTGAAATGGAATTTCTGAAACAAATACTGTGAACATTTTAAAGAGAGTAATTAGTAATGTTTAATGAGTACTGCATGCCAGGCCCTGCAGCAAGTACCTCACAGCCATTATCTTGTTGAACTCGTCCTTCAAATCTTATCAACGAATTACATGTGGGTAGACAAAAGTTGTCAATAACCACAGCTTCCCCAGCCTCTCATTAGTCCCTGCTGGGGCCCACTTTAGTAGGGGCACTGAGTCCCTGCCCTAATTGTATAAAAGATAAAAATAAAATGTAAAAAGTGAGGTCACATCTATAGGGAAAGAGTTTCTAATTCCACTCGCTGAGCCAAAGCTTTTCCCCACACACTTGAAATGATTATTTGAGAAGAATTGATCCATGGATCATTACCACTGGTAAAACAGTGTTCTGTTCCTCGTGTAAGCCACAGCAATTTTTTTATGACGCATCATAATGTGCTGGGGGTCCACTCCCCTCAGATCACTGCCATGAGAGCCTGTACACAGGCTAGCATCTTGCTGTTGCTCAGATGTATTTGTGGATACTCTTCAGACCTGGATCATTTTCATTTGAAAATTCTCAACTCTGACTTAAAGCCCCCCATGGGGGTG
>PITA01030917.1:0-15923 GCA_004023965.1 Spilogale gracilis
TGTGGCTGCAGAGCCTTCTAGAAAGCGTAGAGCTCCCCAGGAACGTGAGATTGTTGGCCATCGTGGGAAGTGTCCCCCAAGTGCCGCACAGTGGGGCCTGCCCTGCGAGCTGGAGGAGGGAGGAAGGCGTGTCACACGAGAAGGGGGCTCAGAAATGAAGGGGCAGAAGGGGCCCGTGTAGCGGCGGCTGTTTTAGAAAGAAGCATTTTGCCAGGCGCTCTGAACAGCAGTGACCATCCTGCCGGAGGGCCAGGGGACACTGGTCCTGCCAAGTCGGAACCCTCCAGGGGCTGAGCAACCACGCTGTGAGGTCCAGGCCTCGGCTGCTGTCAGAAGGGCTCCAGGGCCAGCTCTGGAAGGAGGCTGGCCTCTTTGCTTGGCTTCAGGCTCGGAAGGGAGGCCTTCTCGCAGGGAATGGCGTCAGTGCCCGAGGAGCGGGGGAGCAGGCCGCCCGAGGAGCAGGGGAGCAGGCCTCCCCGGCGGTTGGACTTCCTTGTGCAGTGCTCGGTTAGCGTCATCTCTGTGTCTCGGTGTGAGCATCCGCACGCTCGGAACGGATAGCTTCGCTTAACACCTAGTAACAGAAGCCCGTGGCGTGCTCGGAAGTCAAACTCTTTCTAGAGAACAGCCCATCGCCTGAGATACTGGGCTTCCTGTGGGGACTGGGGGCTTTACTCCGTGGTCGGGGCTGTGCGGCTGGTGTGGGTGCCCTGCCCCCACTCGGGCCCGCAGCGCTGGGCGTCCCGGGACGTCAGGCTGTGCTCTCTGTCCCGTAGGTCCTGGTGCAGTGGCAGGAGGCTGCGTCGGTGCAGATATACCACCGGCAGCAGGCGGAATGTGCCGTTAAGGAGGCCCAGGAGGTGCTGCGTAGGGGTGAGTGGGGGCCCTGGCAGCTGGGGGGAGGGTTGTGGAGGACGCACAGCTCTCCCGTGTTCCACCTGCCCCCCTCGGTCTTTATATTCTTCTGCGTGTGTTTCCCATTGCTAAGATGCCAGTACCACGGACTCGGAGGTTTCCACCAGCAGAGAATTGTTCTCTCAATGTTCTGGAGACTGTGTCCGAAATCGGGGTGTCGGCAGGGCCATGATTCCCGTGAAGGCTGGAGGGGAGACTCCTTTCTTGGCTCGTAGGCCCATCCCTCCAGCCTCGGCCTCTGCGCGCACAGGGCTGTCTGCCGCGTCCGCGTCTCAGGACGGCCGTCCTCGCGGGTTAAGGGCCCACCCCGCTCCAGGATGATGTCGGCCGATTGCACCGCGGTCTTGCTGGATAACAGCCCTTCTGAGGGTCAGGACGAGGTTCCGGGTTTGGGAGGAGGGGTCACCGTTCAAGCCGGAGCGTGACAGCGCTCTCTTGACGCTCAGATGCAAGACGGAGGCTTCATGCCTGATTCCCACAGAGGGATCAGGTGGGGCTGGGAGAGGTCTGCCTCCTTGTGAGCGGTGGCCTGGGGCAGTCTGACCCCCTGCCGCACGAACAGCCGGGGAAGGCGGTCCAGACCGGAGCAGAGATGAGATGCAGGGAAACTGAGGCCCATGGCTCTGCGGCAGGGCCATGAAATAAATGAAAATACAACTGGAAATGAAAACAGACAAACGGTTTAGATCGGACCGTAGGGAAGACAAGTCGTTAGTTTGCTCCCGGACAAAAACTGATGAGCTTTGCTTTGGTTCTGGTTGTAATATTTATGTGGATAAACACACAACTCTGCTTTCCTCTGGACAGAACCGTGGGGGTCAAACCCTAATGTGCTTCTCTGTGTCCTCAAACTGCCCGCAGCCCAGAGACCAGGGCTGTGTTTCCAGGTCACTCCCCAGAAAGAAGCCAAGGGGTTCAGGCCATTCCAGAGCTTGGGCATATGGAGGCCTTGGGGGGGGCAGGGCAGGCGGCCAGGGCGGTGTTAGGGGAGGCAGGACCGAGGGGCGGGCAGCTTTCCCTAGAAGGCGGGGGCAGCCCACGGAGGGCCCTGGGCTTGCTGTGCCCGCTGCAGGCGGGACGGAGGATTCGGGCGACCGTGAGACGAGACACTGTTCTCAGCAGCCCCAGTACCTGTGCAGTTGCTGGGCTTAGGGAAGGCCCAGAGTCTCCCGAGGGCGGGGCTCAGGTCACGTGCTGGCTGTGTGACCCCAGTAAGGCCTCTGAGCCTCAGTTTCCCCCATGTGCAGAACAGTACCTGCCTCGTGGGATTGTCTGAGGACACCCCCGTCCTGGCATCAGTGCCCGGGTACTGTTCTAGAAAAGAAACCTGTCTCAGGGCCTAAGAAAAGGGAAAGACCTAAAGAAGAGAAACAAAAAGCAGAAGGACGGCTTGCTGTCCCTCGAGAGAGAATCTGGGGACACAGAACAGCATGCCCGCGGCGCCTGGAGTAGCGGGCTCTGTGCCTCCTCGCCGGCCTGGCTGGGGCGGCTGGACTCTCTGGGCCTTGGATTCCTCCCTGGCCCCCCAGTCCGCATCCCGTGGGCCACTCCGCTGCGGACACGTGGCCACCGTGAGCAGGCCGGTGGCTCTGGCCGACCAGGTCCCGGTCCCCAGGGCGCTCGCGGCCACGCTCCTCATGTGGCGGTTCCCCCCGTGGGGGCTGACACCCCAGCTCTACCCCCACGCAACCTTTTCAGCTCCCGAAACCTTCATAGAAACCTCCAGAAGGGCAAACTCGTGACTTGGGTGTGCCGTAGGCTGTCTCAGGACGTGGTTTCGGCGCTGGAGGGACCGAGGCCAGAGCGCGGCCCGGCAGAGGGCCCAGCTGGGGAGGGCAGCCGTGCACCACCACCGCCGGCTGCTGCTGTGGGCCCTGGCCCAGTGGAAGGCGCACCGTCGGGGCTGTGTCAGGAAGCGGGTGAGGTGCGGGGCTCCCGGCCCAGACCGCCGTGCAGGGAGGAGGAGGGCTCTGGCAGAACCCATGGCCGCCGGGGCGGGTGCTGGGTGCTTGGGGTCCCTCCTGGGAAGGCTGAGGGAAGCCGGCCTCGGGGTTGGGTCTCCCCCAGGCACAAGGCGGCCCCGCCGAGAAAGGTGGGGTGTCCTGCCTGGTACAGGAGGCCCTGGCTTCACCGGAGACTGCTCCCAGGGTCGGGAGGGCAGCTCTCTCGGGCCGGGGCTCTCGCAGCTCGAGAGTGTGCCCAGGTGCCTGCTCCTCTCTCCCCAGCTCCTGCAGCGGCGGGGTGACCAGCTCCTGGCCCAGACCCGCAGCCGGGCCTGCTTCCACCGGTGGAGACAACAGGTGGGGGCGGCAAGAAGCCCCTTCCCCCCCACTGCCTCCTGAACCCACGATCTGTGCACCCTACGTGGGGCTCAGACTCTCGACCCCAAGATCAAGCTCCACGGACTGAGCCAGCCAGGCGCTGCCACATTTAAGCCTTATTTCCACCCTCGTCTGAGGGCTCCCCCCCCCCCGTCATTTCCTGGCACTGCCCGTTCCTCCGTCTGTGACCTCTACAAGCCGGTCACGTCAGGGTCGTGCTTGTACAGTGCCCACTAGGGTCATACCCGAAAATCAGTATGAATGCAGTTTGATGTCTGCCTTTGCTCTTCCCCAGGAGGGAGGGGCCGCCCACAGCAACACTTCCCGAAACCCTCTCTCTCTGGCCCGCAGCTGGCGAGCAGGAGGTGGGAGCAGCAGGGCACAGCCCGCGCCCTGTGGTTCTGGTCCTTCTCCCTGCAGGCGAAGGTACGGGCTCCCCGTGCGCCTCAGTGCGGGCCGGGGTGGGTGTGGCTACAGCCCTGGGGGAGCCTTAAGCGGGGACAGCGGGGCCTCCTTTCCCGTCTCTCCGGAGGTGTGGGCCGCCTGGCTGGGCCTCGTGCTGGAGAGGAGGAGAAAGAAGGGGCGGCAGGAGCAGGCCATGCAGGCCTACCACCGGCAGCTGCTCCGGGAGGGCGCCACGCGCCTCTTGCGGTTCGCAGGCGGCATGAAGGCCCTGCGGCAGCAGCTGCGTGCCCAGCAGGAGCTGCAGGTGAGGGCCCCTCGCCCTCGTCCCCCCGGGGAGCGGGCCGGCCGCGGCAGGACTGACCGCAGGCCTGTTGCAGGCGGCTCAGAGTCTCCACCGTGCAGTCCGCCGCTGTGCCATGCTCTGGAAACGGAAGGCTCTGGGCCAGGACGGGGAGCCTCGGCCTCCCACAGCCACCACGCCCCGCAGGAGAGTGACGTTTGACACTTCCCGCTCCGCCTGTGCTGCTGGGGCTGGGGACGCCGCCCGGGAGACCGGGAAGCCCCAAGCTCATGGGCCCCGGGGCGCTCTGGGCAGCCTGGCCCTGGCTGCGGGGGACCCCCACTTCCTAGAGCTGTGAGTAGTCCCCCCTCACCTCGTCCTCCTTGCTTCTTGCCTGGAGCAGAAACTTGGGGCTACACAAGGAGGGAGGTCACAGCTAAGCCGCACGGACCCCTTTCTCCAGCAGGATCCTGTCCCTCCCATTCCGTCTAGCCCTAAATGAGGGACCACAGCCTCTGTTCCTGCAGAACATGGGGAGAGAACAAGTAATCTTTAAAAAAGGAATCGCTGGGGCGCCTGGGTGGCTCAGTTGGTTAAGCGACTGCCTTCGGCTCAGGTCACGATCCTGGAGACCCGGGATCGAGTCCCACATCGGGCTTCCTGCTCAGTGGGAAGCCTGCTTCTCCCCCTTTCACTCCCCCTGCTTGTGTTCCCTCTCTGGCTGTGTTTCTCTCTGTCAAATAAATAAAATCTTAAAAAAAAAAAAAAGGCATGGCTGTCGGGCCGTGCCGCCCTCGCGCCCCAAGACCCGCCGGTCACCCTGCTTCTCTCCTTGTGGCCCGGAAGCCCCTCTGTCTGTGACCCAGCCCCCCCCCCCGGCTGATGCAGCTGTCGGCTCCCAGAGTGACCAGCACTGCCTGACCCTGGCAAGCGTGCTCCCCCGGGGAGGGGCAGCGGTATCACTGGGAGCTGCGGAGGTCACATTCAGTGAGGCAAGGAAGGCCTCCCCTGGCATCAGGCCCGCTCCAGCTCGCCTCCGGACCTTAGGCCAGGGCCCTTCCTTCTCTAGCCCCCAGCTGCCCTGTAAGGTTGGAGGGGGGGGACTGGGCGCCCCAGGTAGCCGAGAGGAACAGGCCTGTGTTTCTTCCCAGCAATGCTGCCCGCTTGGCAAGAAAGCAGCCTCGACGCCCACATTTCCTGCTGGGGCCAGTGCCGAGCCAGAGTCCCCTGGGGTGTGGCACCCTCGGGGGGACAGGGTATGTTGTGTGGTCCTAGGCTGGGCGGCCTCCTTCCCTTCCTGCTTCTCAGGCGGGTACCACGGCCTGCCCGGCTCCTGCCCAGCTCCTGCCGTCTCTCTGCTTAGGCCCGAGGCACCGCGGGAGCATGACCCACGCATGGCCCGGCCAGCAGGCCCTGCCCTGAGGCAGCCTTTCCTGCCAGTGGCCTGGACAGCACTGGGCCCACGCAACCCCCTGCCCCAGCCCAAGGCCCTGCCGACGACGTTGAACACAGGCCCGGAGCTGCTGCCCCCTTCCTCCTTCATGCCGTGCGGGCTGGGAGCTCCTGCCAGGGTAAGTCCTCCGGGTCCCCTGGGGTCTCCTCGGGTCTCCTCGGGTCTGGCCTTCGATGCTGCTCCCCTGCACTCGCTGCTCCCAGAGCACTCCCGGTGCCCCTGCCCTGGGGACACAGCAGGGTGCCCCAGAGGAGGAGACGGAGGAGGAGCCCTGCGGGTCCTGCAGGCCTTGGGGAGGCATGCAGACTTCGGGGACGTGCCAGCAGCCGGGAGTAGGCGGCTGCAGCCGCGGGCAGAGCCCCCGTGGGAGGCAGACTAGGCAGGACCTGCGCCGATGGGTTCGATAAGGGTGGGGGGGGATCCAGGATGGCGCTCGGGTTTCTGGCTCGAGTAACTCCAGGAATAATGGGCTCTTTGCTGAAAGAGGGAAAGCGCGGGGGTGGGGGGGTGCTTGGGATAAAGCCTGAGGAGTCTGCTGTGAACCCGTCCAACTTGAGATAAAGCAGCAAGACTCCGCGTTTGCCCTTAGGGCGATGGGCAGGGCCGGAGAGCAAAACTGGGGTCGGCAGGCAGCCTAGTGCTGAAGGGAAACCCCTGGGAACGGGAGAGGCCCCTGCGAGGAGGGGAGGCGCAGTGGCTCCCAGGGGCATGTGACAGCCAGACGGGGGAGTCTGGGCGCGCACGGCATGGGGTACGGGACGCGCGAGTTCTCAGAGGAGAAAGCGGCAGGTTTGGGGCCCCCAGGAGTGGGGGCCCAGAGAGAGCTGGCCGGAGGCCCGCAGGAGGGAAGGGTGGGTTGGAGGCGTGGCGTCTGAACAGGACAGTTGCCCTGGACCCCTTTTCCTCGCCGAAGTGCAGGGGCACAGCCCCGAATGGGGTGAGGGTGGACAGCTGCTCAGGCCCCGGGGCGGGGGCAGCCGGTGTGGGGGGTTCCTTGGCCTGCTTGTGGGCCCTCCTCATGTCAGGTCTAAAGAAAGGGGCAGGGCCAGGCCGAGTCCAAGACCCCACCCCTCCACCCCTACAGTGGGCAGCCTGGGTGCCTCCCCCTAGCCTTCCTCCCTGCTTCTGTGCCCACCTGTCCTCCCTTTACAGGCGTCTGCACAGCCCATTGCCCTTGGGCTGATGCCCCAGGCACCGCCGTCTCCAGCCAACCTCCCTCGCTCCCGCCTGCTGCTTCCTGGGGACTTCACGGCCACTGGGCGCGGGCCTGGCCGGGCAGCCACGGGTGTGCGTCTGCAGCCCGACGGCACTATAGGCGCTCGGGGCGCTCCCAGTGCTGGGGACCCCTGCGTTCAGCCTTGGCCTGGCCTCGAGGGTGCTGAAGGGCCAGCCTGTCCCGACGGCAAGGGCCACCCAGACCTGGAGGCCGAGCTTGAGGCCATCCAGCGGCAGCTGCAGAACTACCGGGACCTGAAGCAGAACCTCTCGTAAGACCCAGAAGAGCCCGGCTGCTTCCCCAGACCTGGCTGTCCATGTCCTTGGCCCCCCCCAAGGTGTTTGCGCACATAGCTGGGTGGGGGAGGCCGGCAGAGGAACAGCGTCCCGGCAGAAGTAGCGGACGGACGTGCTGCTCCCCCAGCGGAAGGCTGGCAGCAGGTCTCTCCCTCCGGCAGGTCCTGCCAACGGCAAGCCAGAAGCCTGCGGCGGTGGCTGGAGCTGAGCCAGGAGGAGCCCAGGCCTGAGGACCGGGAAGCAGAGCGGCAGGTGCAGGGAGAACTACAGGAGGTGAGGCCCCGGCAGCCCTGGACCGGCTCGCCTCCTCCCCCGCCCTTGGTCCCCGCACGGCCTCCCACCCCCTGCCCGCCCCCCCAGGTGCAGCGGCAGATCCAGCAGCTGGCCTCTGAGCTCCAGGCCCAACGCCAACCCGTCCGCGCCTGCGCTGCCCGCATCCAGGCCCTGCGGCGGGCTCTGTGCTAGTCACTGCCCCAGGGAGGCCTCAGCCCACCTCCAGGAACGGAACGCAAAGCTGCAATGAGTTTTATTTTTTATTTCAAAATGTTGCAATTAAATGAATTACTGTTCAGAAGTCTCCCACTTTTCATACAAAAATACTGTACTACTGATACAGTTGAAAGAGTTCAAATGGCTTCTCCTGCAGGAGAAATTCACAGCGTCCCCGGGAAACCTGAACCCTGGCCCCATCTCAGGGGCTCCCTAAGGACTGTGTACCTGTTACACCGACCTGTCCCCCGTCCCAACACACCACGGCGCCTCTGCCTTCAGCACAAGCCCCTGAATCAATAGCAGCAACTTACCACGTCTCTGTGGTCTGGAAGGGGGGGTGCGCTCTCCCCTGGCCCTCCCAGGCCACCACTACCTGCCTGTCCATTCACTCTGGACACCTTTCGGGGGGCGTGGGGTTCAATAACTGGTCTGGCCTCCTGGAAGGACACCGCGCCAGCTGTGGCAGGTCACCCTGGGGGCTGTAAAGTGCCATGAGTCCCCCCACAAGATGCCGGTGGAGACGAGGAGGCGGCGTTCAGCCACAAGTGCAGAGAGAGCTTTGCCTGAACGAGCAGGGTGGGGGTGAGCTGGGAACAGAAAGCAGTTGTGTTCAAGGCCACACGGCGCTGCTCCAGGGGCAGCACAGCGGGCAGTGCAGGGGAGGGGGGGGCGGAAAGCAATGCCGAGAGCAGCAGGAACGTATATAACCGTTTCCGTCTTACAGCAGAGATCAAGACCAACTGAACACCCAGCCGGGAGACACAGGGTCTCCAGTTTATACAATAGGTTAAAGACCTCCAAAAGGGAATTTGAGATCATCTTGGCCTGCATGTTCCTTCTCTTTAGGATGGAAGAGGCACGACGTGGGTCCAGGGCCGGCGGGCTCTGA
Source organism: Spilogale gracilis (assembly GCA_004023965.1). Classification (NCBI taxonomy): domain Eukaryota; kingdom Metazoa; phylum Chordata; class Mammalia; order Carnivora; family Mephitidae; genus Spilogale; species Spilogale gracilis. The sequence continues at coordinate 8,268 of PITA01030917.1, forward strand.
CGTCACCCAGGTCCTGCCTGGTCAGGCCCCATGGCCCCCTCCCCACAGCCATGGATGGAGGCTCCCCGAAAAGACCCTCCCGTTTGTTTAGGAAGCGCCCTCAGCAGCTGCCGCCAGGAGGGAGGCTCTAGAGGGAGCCCAGGGCCTCTCCGAACCGGATCTTCTGTCCCGCTTTCAGCTTAAAGTTGAAGTCCTTGGGGGCCTCAAAGATGAGCACGATGGTGGAGCCCAGGTTGAACTCGCCCAGGTGCTCGCCCTTGCGCATGGGGATGCCCTCCTTGTTGGCGTGCGTCACGAAGCTGACGTCGTTGTAGGAGCCCTTGCTGTAGCGCGGGCTGTTCGTGTGCAGCTCCTGCAGCGGGCAGGGGCAGGGCGTGGGGAGGCTGCTCCCGGACCCCAACCAGCTCCCTGCCGCCCGCACCCAGCCCAGCCTGCGGGATGGCGGCTCAGCCCGTACGCCTAGCCACACAGTCCCCAGCAACAGCTGCGAACCGGGACCCAGGGGGACACAGGAATCAGACCCCACTCCTCTCCCAGCCGGAGCAGGCACGGGGCAGCCCTGCCCTCACCTCTGGGGAAGGGTGGGCACTCGCCTCCCCGTCCGACGCCTGGCTCCCGATCATGCCCTGGGCTCCACACACCCCTTGGGTTCCCAGGAGAAGCAGAGTGCAGGCTGGGAGCTGAACCCCCTCCCTGCCCAGCCGTCTCCAGGTGCGCGATGGCAGCACTTCTGGGCTGGGGGCTGGCAGAGGGGGCCAAGCCCCTCCTCGGGGCAGCTGCTGCACAGAGCCTGTCCTGGCTGGGGACATGCCCTTCCAGAGCCCACAGTCTCAACAGATCTGGCTCCATGGGAAAAGGGCTGGGGGGACCCAAGCGGCCCGCCCTTGGGCCTGGCTCTGCTTACCCGGTCAAAGTAGATGCGTATGGAGCCCACGTTGGTGGCCCCCACGGCGGTCAGCGAGAAGAAGCCGTGTTTCCAGTCCCCAGTGAGGACCACCCGCTCATTGTGGCAGAAGAGCTCTTTGATCCAGCGGGCCATGCCCGGGTTCACAGACATCAGGGAGCCTGTGGGGACAGACACTGCCATTCCCAGAGCCCCGAACCCACCCACATCCCTCTGAATGCAAGGTGGGCTAGAGCCCAGGCGGCCCCCGCGGCCCCCGCTTAGCCAGACCAAAGCGTCCACCTCCCAGCCTCAGCACCCCAGGCGTGGAGCCTCGGTCCCTTGACACCAAAAAGCTGAGGCTCCTCGGGCCGACCTGGGAAATGGCGCCGGTGGGAAACGGTCCAGTCAGTGGGGGAGTGGAAGCAGTGGTAGTCCCCGGGGGCCAGGTAGATGACACAGTGGTAGAGCTCGTTCCCCTCTCGAGTGACCAGCTGGTTCCTGAAGGAGCCGCAGGGGGGCGCTGCAGGGGGCAGACACGAGGGCCGGCTCGCCGTGCAGTCCGGACACGGGCCTGGGGGAGGCCCCAGAGCTCCCCGCCCGCTCACAGCCGCCCCTGAGGACCAGCGGTCGCAAGGCTGCCCCCAGGCCGTGGCCCACCTGGTGGGAAGGGCAGGTCATCTGCGCAGGTGCGCGGGCCCAGGAAGGACTCCAGCGAATAGGTGACCCCCTTCACCTGCTCCACCTCGCAGTTCTTCACCTGCCCAAAGTTCAGGATCTTGCCATCGGAGGGGCTGATCTGGAAGGGCCGAGAAAGGCTCGCTGGCAGGGCGGCCGGGGGCTCGGGGCAGCCGGGGGCTCGGGGCAGGGCGGCCGGGGTCTCGGGGCAGCCGGGGGCTGGGGGCTTGGGGCAGGGCGGCCGGGGGCTCGGGGCAGGGCGGCCAGGGGCTCGGGGCAGGGCGGGCGTCTGCCTCCCCGGGCTGGGCTCACCACGCTGTGCAGGCCGCACACGGGCCGGGCCTGCGGCTTGAGCTTGCGCCGGAAGAACTCGCTGAGGTTGCGGTAGTGGTGCAGGTCCTCCACGGCCGCCTCCTTCATGTTCACCCCGAAGGCCCAGATGTACAGGCTGTAGAGCGGCCGGCGCAGCCAGTGGGGCAGCTCCACCTGGTTCAGGCGGCCCCAGGCCCGCGACAGCAGGCGCGTGGGCACCGACTTGTACAGGGCCACCTGCGGGCCACAGGCAGGGGTGAGCGCACGGCCTGCGTGCCCCCACTCAGCCCCCGCGGGCACCCTGCCCCCCCAGAGCTCTGGGCACCCGCCGCGCCTTTGTGATGTGGTTGTTGCCAACGAGGAACCAGACTGAGCTTCCCACTCACTCGCTCCGAGCAACACGGACACAGTGACTCGCGCACCGGGAGCCACTGCCCCGTCCCGAGGACAGACTGGCCTGCACGGTCCGTCTCCCCCTGTAGGGAGGGCGGGGCGCCAACGGCCCTCGGTGCGGTGGGGGAGCAGAAGGGACCCCCCACCGCAGGCGCGCTGCACGGCGGTCACTTCACTGAGCCGGCACCTGGGGCCACTTCCCCAAGGCACAGGGAGCGTGGCCCCGGCCTCCCCCAGCACCCCCAGCAGAGCCCGCGGGGCCACGGGACCTGGAAGGGGACACCTTGTCAGCCTCAGGGACGGCCCCACAGCAGGACCCGCCCGAGCACACACCAAGTCCCCAGGTGTAAAGGCAATTCCGTTCCAGCTTTAAACACCTCTACGGTGCACTGAGGGCGCCCCACACTCTTCCCAGCTGACGCCCATGGGAGCCCAGGGTTCCCCGCTCAGGGTCAGCCCCCCCGGAGAGCCCAGGGTTCCCCGCTCGGGGTCAGCCCCCCCGGACGGCTCAGGGTTCCCCACTCGGGGTCAGCACCCCCGGACGGCCCAGGGTTCCCCGCTTGGGGTCAGCCCGCCCGGAGGGCCCAGGGCCAGCGGCTCGCTCCCTCACCCAGCCCTGCCTGGGGCTCCCAAGTCCATTCACACTCTAAGGGGCCCAAAGAGGCATCAGTCCTCCTCAGTCACCCTCCGGCATCCAGGAATTAATCCACATTCTTCTCAAAACCACCCCTAAGCTCTCTTCTGCCGACCACAGGGAACCGGGCGCCACTTTCTGAATGCGCAGCGTGGGCCCCTTCCGGAAGCACAGCCCCCACATGGCACAAATGAGGCACGAGAGCAGGTGGTCAGGGCGACCAGCCAGCCTAGCCTTCCCGCACCAACGCGCCTGGCAGGATGACCGTCCTGGAGGGCTCCGCGCCTACACCACCGGCTCTAATCCGACGAGCGTCTCCTCCGTTCCTGGTGCGGCTCCCCCCCTTAGGGCCGCCCTCACTGGGGGCAGTGCACACTTACCCTGCTCACGGGCCTCCATCCCACCCGGCTGAGCGGTCTGAGGGCACCGAAGGGCAGGAGGTAGTAGAGGACCGTCAGGGGCCAGGAGCGCAGTTTGAGGGCAGGTCTGGACATACAGCTCAACTGGCCCAGCCGCCGCCTCAGGGCCAGCTGGGGGAAGTGCAACCTGCCGAGCAGAAGTCCACGCACGGCCTGGTCAGCGGGCAGCGTCCGGGAGGCCCTGCCCCAGCCTCAGCAAGCCTGCCCTGTGGCCCCTCAACCCAAGCCCAGGCTGCGGCGGGGGCTCGGCCGCCTCTGTTCGGCAGCTACAGAGGACTGGGACTCGGGGGGCACAGGCTGCATCACAGCCCCCCACTCCTGGGCCAGCTCGGCCCCAGAGGTACCGGGGGAGCCAGTCGGAGCCAGCGGTGGGGCGTGACTGCGACCGCCGCACTACAAGGGACTTGGGAAATCTCTTCCTGGCACTAGGCCTCGCTTCCTCATCCGATAACTGAAGGGGCTGGGCCTGAGAAGATCCCAAAGGAAAGCCCAGGGACATGCCCCGCACACACATATACCCTGAAGAGCTGGAGCTCCATGCACCTGCCTGGTCTTTCTACATCAGACCAGGTTCTCCAAAACAGACCCAGAGGCTGGTGGGGGTACCTCCTACCTCCCTGGTCTGCTGCGGACACACACGTAAGCCAGGCCCTCCTTCCAGCAAAGGTCCCCACCGGCCCAAAGTCGGGGCACTGGGTGGACCTTTCCACCAGAAGCCTGGCCCCCTGAGACACAGCAGTGACACCCAAGTCCCCTCGTCGCATGCCTAGGCACTAGAAATGCCCCTGAGGCCCAGTGCAGCCACCGGGAGAGTGCATTCCCACCCACTCTGGCAAGGTTCCCAGGCCTCAGTTTCCTCATCTGCAAAAAGACTTCATTCAGCTGGATAATCTAAGGCTCCCATCTGTGCCTCTGTGCCCCCAGCTGCTGAGCAAACCAAGGAACAAAGAGGCATCTCAGCTAATACCAAAAAGAAAAAACCGGGAGAACCAAGCTGATGGCTGGGCACCTGCTGTTCAGGGATGGCAGCGGAAGGTGCTTCTCTCCACAGCTCGCCGGGCTCCCGTGTTCCTTCTCTCCCACCCCCACCCCCACCCCCACCGTGTTTTCAAAAGGTCCCGCAAGAGGGTGGGGGCCAAGCAAAGCTGAACAAATCCCCGCTGTCCCCAGGGCTTCCCCCACCCGCGCCGATCACTGCAGAAGCCGAGGGACCAATCCCGGAAGAGTGGCTCCTCTCCCCAAGCTGGGGGTGGGGGCCCCCGGGGGTGAGGGCCTGGGCCACCAGCCCGCTCCGCCTCCCCAGGTACCTGAAGCGGGCTCTCCGACTCAGGCCCCCCGGGCCCGGCCCCTCCAGCCTCGGGGGCTGATCCCCGGGCCCCCTGCCGCTGCCTCCACCGCGGGGCCGCTGGACGCGAACTCTGACCTTCCGGAGGTCGTGGCGAGGCACAGAGGGGCTAGGACGGGGCCGGCGGCAGCATCTCACCATTTCGCCGCGCGCAGCTCAGGTCCTCGCCGCGCCTCTGACTGACACATGGTGGGCGGCGCCAGGCGCCCTCGTCTTTGTTCCTCCTCCTTCCTCCCTTCCCCCCAGCCAGGAGCTCCTGCGCGGTGGCCGCTCCTCGGGCTGGCCGCCTGGTGGCTGGGGGGCCGCGTCCCAGCTCGGTTGGGTCCTGCTGGCTCGCGGGGGCGCAGGTCAGAGGTTGGGGCTATTGCAAAGACAGGCACTGGTCACACCAGCCGCCTGCGACACCAGCCCCTGCTCTCCACCCACTGTGTCCCCAGGCGCGGCCACCTGCTCGCTCCAGTGAGCCGACGGCAGGAAACGGACCAAGAGGCACAAGCGGGAATGTGAGAGGCCCGGGCCCCAGGCGGGCGCTCAGCGTCGGCCCGTCTGCAGCTCGGGCAGCCCCCCCGCCAAGCCCTGACCCATTGTCCATTCAGATGCCGAAGGAGCATCTGAGGAATGAGGGAGCAGGAAGGCAGGAGAGGCAGAGGGGACACTGGACCTCGGCCTGCTCCCGCGCTTCCCCTGCCGCCCCTGCAGGCCTCGGAGCACACAGGCCCCTGCCCGGCCACCCGGGAGGACACGCCCAGCCTCCAGCAGGCCCTCACAGATAACAGGGGACAGAGCAAACATTGCACAGTCGCGGGAGCGTCAAAGGCCCCACCCAGCCTGGCCTCCAACCCCGAAGCCGCGACAGGGCACCGGCCGCCATCTTTCGATGCCGAGGTGCGGGCCCCAGGAGAAGGAGAAGCGGGCCAGCCGTGGACCAACGCCCCTCAGACACGGCCCGGCCCACACGGGGGAAGGTCTGATGCCCCCGGCAACGCCACCTCACCAGAGGGACATCGCACCGGGTCAAGGCAGACTAAGGTCCGAAAGCAGAGCATGGAATCCCAGCCCCGACCAAGTGGCGAGGCCTGGGCCACCACGGGCCCGGACCCCTCCAGCAGGGACCCTCCCAGCCCACTCAGCTGAGCGGCAGAACAGCTCCCGCTGGGGCCGCGCCCACCACCCAGCCTCACCCAGAAGGGGGTATGGACACAAGCCCCCTCCGCCCCAGGGACCCCCGTGTCCGTCCCCCTCCGCCCCAGGGACCCCCGTGTCTGTCCCCCTCCGCCCCAGGGACCCCCGTGTCCGTCCCCCACCGAGGCTAAGCCCCCTGACTTTCCCATCCACGACGGTCAGGTCACCTCAACTATAGAGCCCACGTACTGAGCACACCCCCGCTCCTCCGTGACCCACAGGCCGCAGGGGCCCCACACTAGCCCCCTGGCTGCTCCCCAGGGAAACAGGCCCCGAGGGGTGACAGGCAGGGAGGGACATGCTCAAGGCTTGGCTCCCAGCCCAAGCTCCCGTTCTAGAAAGCTCGGACTGAGTGCACAGCTGGGGTACACAGTAAGGCCTCGTGAGAGAGGACTAGGCCCTGTGCCCCCTTACCCATTTTCCTCACTGTCCTACCACACGGGGCACGCGGCGATGGCAGCACATGCCCAGAAAGGCACCTGCCGGGGCTTGGCCCCAAACCTCCAGTTCTCGAAGCAGGTTCCTGGGTGTGCCTCTCCCGTTCCACTCACCCCAGGCCTCCAATGCGGGCCTGGCTGGGCCACACAGCCCAGAGTGGCGGTGCAGGGTGTGCGAAGGGGCCAGCCCAGGCTGCTGCTATCCTAGAGAATCTAGAAACTGCCCCAAAAGGCCATCAGGATGTCCTTTGCCCTCAGTCCTGTCTCCATCACCACTGTACGTCATCTCTGAAAATGGGACAAAGACCAGACTGTCAGGCTTTCTTCCATATCACCATGCATGGGCCCAAAAGGTCCTCAGGAAACAGACATGAATTCACCTGTCCCCCAGGAAGCAGGCCTGGCACCTTCTGTTCAGCTCAAACATGCAGGATGGAGGGAAGGGGGTCCCTGAGGGTCATTCATTCCTCCCTGTTTCGAAAGCTGAGCCCCGTCCTAGGCCACCAGTGCTCCTGCCCTCCCCATTCCAGTGCCTGACTGGCCCCCACACTCACGATAACCCCTGGAGCCCAAGCCAGAGCTTTGTCGTTCGTTCTCTGGCTCCCTGGAGCGGGACTAGGGGTTCGGGGCCAGATGAGGAACTTGCAGGGAGGATACCCTGAGGCAAGATAGCAGAGACACCCTCCCTCTCTCCACAGCCTCAAGGACTCCCCGAGAAAGAAGAGCTGTGAGCTGTGACCAGTAGGAGTTCAAAGTTATCACAAGGCCTAAGGGCCAGCCACAATGAGGAGCGCTCAGAGCTCTGGCAGGGGACGGGGACAGCCCGTTACGCCAGTCCTGGCTGCCCGGCTGAGAGCTGGGAGCGGCCCTGCGCGTCACAGGTAGTCTGGCTGCCAGGTGCCTCCTCCGGAAAACGGGAAGGGTCACTCCTCCTCAGCGCCTCGAGGTTCGGATCGCAGCAGTGACCCTGGTCCAGAACTGTCCTCTGTTTAGAAACACCACCCTACTCCCACCCAAGGCCTTGCTGCAGCCTCATCCCCTGGACCTGAATCCTGTTTCCGAGCACACAGTCTGGGAGGAAGAAGGTCTGCTCCCGCTGGCAGAATGGAAGGCACCGGGCAGGGACAGCAGCAATGGCCCAACAGGACCAGGTGGGGGGTCACCTCTGTCTGGACGTCCTGTTCTGGGGTTCCACACGAGCAGCGCACAATGCCCCATCTACCCCCCACAGCCTGTGAGGAAGGCAGCACTACCCCCGGTGCAATGAAACATTCCAACTGAAGTCGGATGAACGGACCCCGGCCAGCTCCGGGCTGCTGGAGATGGGGGGCAGGGACGGCGGGGACCCAGGCCAGCTCCGGGCTGCTGGAGAT
>PITA01030918.1:0-15908 GCA_004023965.1 Spilogale gracilis
CTTGTGTGGCCACGTGTGGCGGTGGGACAGCAGGTGCTGGTGGAGGGAGCCGCGGTCCTGTGCGAGGCCACTGGGTGCCCGAATGAAGTACCACACTCCGGGGGGCTCGCAAGTGGGAAAGGCCTCAGCTCTGTGCTCTGGAGGCTGGAGGTCTGAGATCAAGACGTGGGCGGGTTGTCCCAGCTGGTGGAGGGTGCATCCTCTCCCTGTGTCCTCACGTGGCCTTCTCTCTGAGCATGAGCCTGTGCCCCTATAGGCCACATGCCCTCTTCTTCTAGGGGACACTAGTCCCCCTCCCAGAAGTCCTCATTTTCACCTGAATTTCTCTCTCAAGTCTCTGTAACCGAATACAGCCGCACTCCGAGGTGCCGGGGTTAGGGATTCTGTGAGGGGACACAGTTCAGGCCACGGAATTGTGGTCTAGTGGCCAGAGCCACCTCTGTGTCCTGGGGTCCCGGCGACCTTGTTCCTGTGGAATCCACAGGAAGGAGAAGCAATGGAAGATATGCTGCCACTAAGGACTTCCTGCTGGTCTCGGGGGTGGTGGCGCTCGACTGAATTCCATTTGTTCATTATTATTTTCTCCTTCAGTGGGTAACGTGGGCACATGGAACAGAACCTGTAGTGCCCAGGGGTATGCAGAGGGACGTTCTCCGCCTTCCCACACCGCCCCCTGGGGCCTCCTGGGGCCTCTGACGAGGGGGTTGCCCTCCTCAACAGCACTGCCCGCAGTGACCAGTTCTGGGGCTCGGTCCGAGTCCCTGCCTAACTCCCACGGGTCCGCTGAGATCCGAGCGGCTCCGCTCCGGCGGCACACCAGCACCTGCCGGGACCCCACATCCAGGAGACCCGTCGCTGGGGGCAGGCCCGGCACTGGTCCAAGACGCCTCCCGCTGACTCCTGAGCAGGCCTGGCGGAGAAGCACAACTCTGGGCACCTCGTAGTCATCTGGGGCGGGAAGTGGGAGGAAGAGACGATGGAGGTCCTGCCTGGGGACCAGACCCTCTCACTCACGCTCTACCTTCCTTTCCATGACTTCACTGTCATGCCCCTGTTTTACAGGTGAGGAAGTGACACTCAGAAGGGCCACCCAGCCCCTGAAGGTCCTCCAGTTAGGGAAGGGGAGCAGGCTCCTGGCTGGGGAGGGGGGCCCTCCACCGACATCTTCCTCCCTGGGACAGAGCTAATAGAAGGCTAATAACACAGCCGCTGCCGGGATGCGGGGTGTAGGGAGACTGAGCAGGCTGATGGAGAGAAAGTGTTCTGGGAGTCACATGCTGACAGGGAGAACTCTGCCCTAATTGCCTTTCCTTTGATCAAGTTCTTCCCTCCACCTCCAACTGTGGTTTTGCCGCTCCTCCCTCCCGTGTCTCCTGCACCTGAGAAAGAGCTCTCTCTGCGGTCACAGACCTTTATTCCAGCTTCCCTGCCTTGACCCCTCATCCCTGCTCCCTAACTCCCTTCCCCTTGTCCTCTGTCAGATTTTTCCCCTCAGTCTGCTCTCTCCTTGCCTGGGGATCTCAGGGACTGACTCACTAATTGTAGGGATCAAGGTCCCTGACCGGATCACAGGCTCTCAATCCTGAGCAGCAGGAGAGGAGATGAGTGGTTTCCCTGAGCCTCAGCCCCAGCATTTACTAGGCTTTTGTCCTATCTACCCGCCCACTCTTCCATCCATTCATCTCTCCATTCATCCATCTACCCACCCACATGCCCATTCATCCACCCATCCACCTATCCATCCATCCATCCATCCATCCATCCATCCATCCATCCATCCATCCATCCTCACTTGCCCTATAGATATAGCCATGAACAAGAGAGACACAGACCCTCTCCTCATCCACCTGGAAGTTGGCATTAAGTAATTGACTAAACCAAATGCTGCAGGACAATACTGTGCTCTGGAGAAGGTAGCCTTCTGTAATAATGCTCACGGTCAAGGAGAAGACAGACTGTTTTAGCACAGTACAATACCAGTGATGGAGCGGCCAGTCTGGTTGTATTAGAGGCAAACCACCCTGTGAGCTGACACTGGTGCTGGCCTGCTGCCTCCCCTCCCCTAGCTGCAGAGCGTGAAGTCTCCCAGCCCTTTCCTCCCCCACCCACGCAGCAGCAGAGGAAATGGATGGACAGACAGCACAAAGGAGGAGCTCCAGGAAGGATGCTGGGTGGTGGTCCCAGGTGACACCCAGGCTCTGGCTCTGAGGCCCTTCCCTTTTTGATGGGGGCAAGTGGACAAGGCAAGAACAATGCCTACTCCCTGTGGGGGAAGATCCGTCGCTGGGGCCTACAGGTTGTGCAAACATTCCTTGGGATTCTGGTGTGGTTGGACCACGTTGTTTTGGCCTGTACCTTTCCTCCCTGATTCAGTAATGGAAGCGCTAGTCGGGGCACATAGGGTAACCCTTCTGGAGCTGGGACGTGTTGACGCATCAGAGGCTCGTGGCAGCCTGTGGGGGGTGGTGCTACCATTGTCCCCTAACCTCGGGAAGCCCCAGGTGCGGAGGGGTCAGGCAACTTCCTACGGTCATGGTGCTGAGGCAGACCAAGCGCGGGGCGTCCAGCGGGAACATGGGACAGCATTGTCTAGAGGTGGCTATGGGGCACCTGCCCCGGGACTGGGCTGAGTACCGCCCCTCCCAGCTAGCTTGGCTCCTAACGGAAGGTGCCCAGGATCAGGGTGCACCAGCCAGGACAGGGACAGCTCCAAGCATGCTCTCGAGAGGACAGGGGTGAGGGAGAGGCTGCCCTCCGTCTTTGGGGAAACAAAGAATGGTGGCAAGGGGGCTGGTCTTTGGGGCCAGTCTCAGGTTCAAACTCCAGAAACTTTTTCTCCTTTCAAAACCACGAGTCTATTATGTGTTTATATTCGTGCATATGACTGTACATGTACATGCCTGGCTCGGTTGTGCACAGTCCTGCAAGTTTTGCAAGCACCATCCCCCCTTGTGTCACCACCATGGCCCGAGCAGTGGAACATCACCCCCAGGTTCTGGAATCTCAGCTTCCAAGCGTCTGTGCATGCCAACCTTAAGAGGCGGCTGCCCACCCTCTGCAGAGGGAGGACAGAGTGGGTCTGTGTGTCACTGAGCCACACACCTGGGCCAGCCATGGCATCTGTCCCTCCAGCTGCAAGCTCCAGGTGAGGGGGACCTTCGGGCCGAGGGCAGGCTGTGCTGGGAGGGATGCGAACATTCTAGGCCCCTGGAGCAGCCTGAGGCTGGCTGCATCCTCCCCGGCTGACCCTCCACAAGGACCAGATGCTGGGCTGGCATCCACGCGTTCCTGGCCCTGGTCTTGATGCCTCCTTGAACGTGGTCTTTGGGCATCTAGGAATAGTCTGCAGATCCGGGCCTGGCCTTGGGGTGCCGGGCAACTCTGCTAGCTCATGTATCCAGTGTTCTGCCCCACCTAGGGGCTCAGGGGGTGCCCGTGAACACCATTTGTTAATGAAAGAGGTAAGTGGTGAGAAGGCAGTTGGAGTCACTTTGTGCTTTGAAGAGTTAAAGAACAGCCCTAGCCAGGTTGGCTTGACTCTGGTCCAGAACTCCCTGGGTTCAAATCTTCACTTTACCACCGACAGGCTCTGTGGCATTGGGAAAACTGTTTAACCTCTCTGGGCTTCAGTTCTCTCACCTATAAGTGGGGGTTTAGTTTTTTTGTGCTCTTTTCCCTCCCTCCTCCCAGACCATGTTTTAGATGCTGAGATGGAAAATATCTGGACTGGAATCTTAGTCCCACATGTATTATTATTTATGAGGTATTGGGCAAGTCCCCAGGCTATTCTGCACCTCCATGGATTAAAAACAAAAGCCAATGATACTCTGACACCCAGTGATTATTATAAGATACATCTTGATTTCAAACATGTCACCATGTGACAATATGATGTTGTCTTAGAATTGTTAAACTTTGCCATCCTGAGTGCTTGCATTTTAGTCTGCCCTTCGTTGCCTCATGGTCTCAGAAGAGCTGCCAAGCATCATGCCCTCACACCAATATCCCCATAAGGAAGGGTGAAAAGGCCCAGCCACCAGGGGTGGGTGGGCTGTGGGGAGGACATGAGATCTTTCCTATAAGTTGCTCAGCAGACCTGCTCTTGCATACTGTCAGCTAGAAGTGGGTCATATGGCTACTGCTACTGCAAAGCAAGCTGGGAAAGGGTCTGACAAAGGGAAATGGGAGAGTCATAAATAGCCTAGAACAATCCTTTGGGGCCCCTGACTTGGGCATTGTGATGTTCCATCCTGGAAGGGAGTTCTGTTACTAAGGCCAAAGTAAGTTATGGGCAAGCAGATTCCAGACTTGGCCACAGATGGGACCTTAAAACTCAGCTAGCACAACTTCCCACCAGCCCTCTGACTGATTCATTTTTCCAGTATCCTTAATAGCTGGTCATCCAGCCTCAACTCAGAACTCTCTAACAGGGGACCCCACTTCATGAGCTAGCTCCCAGTCTTTCCAGCCACTGAACAGTTGAAATGCTCTTCCTTAAACCCAGTCAAATGGGTCTCCTCCAGTGAATCTTGGCTTTGCCCCTCGAGGTGCCCAGGTCCCATTGGTTTCCTCTTCCAGTGAGTGCCTCTCCAGTTTTGAAGACGGAGCTCATCCTCCCCCACTGCCTGCCAGTGTCCCCATGTACCTTCAGCACCCCCAACCCTGTCAATCTCTTTTCCAGATCCTTCCTGACATTATTCTTGGAGGCGTCTGTATTTTGTCATGGAGCTTCCCATCAACAAATCATTTCAGCCACTCTTTCTTGAGAGCTCACTTTTGCCTGGCATTGTCCTCCATCCCAGAGAAACAGCAGTGAATAAGAAAGACCTTCTCCTGTCTGAGCCCACTGAAGAACCACTTTATACATACCCTCCTCCAGGAAGATTTCCCTGATTTCTGGTTAGGCTAGGGTCCCTCCTTTAGGCTCCTGTAGCTCACCAGGCCCCTCTGCCATGGCACTCAGTGTGCTCCTGACCTGCCTCTGTCTCCCTCTCTGGACACGAGCCCAGAGAAGGCAAGGGCTGCGTGTGGGGCTCGGAGGTTATGCGCTCTTACAGCCGGCACAGAGTAGCTACTGGGTGCACGGCTGTTTCCTCCATGAATGAGCAGTTACAAGGTGGTTCTCAGGACCAGGAGGAAGGGGCCTCTTTGCCATTTCTGAGGGGAGGATGGCACTCACATTAGCCCCCACTCATGATGGACTCCATGCTTTCCAACCTTACGTGTCCTTCTTGCTCCCCATCTCAGAACTGAGAACAGCTGATATCAGACTGACTTGGAATCTTGGCTCAGCCGCTTACTGACCCACTTACTGATTTGGGCAAGTGACGTAACCTCCCTGAGCCTCAGTTTCCTTATTTGTAAAATGAAAATATTAGCCTTCCTCATGGGGCTATTGTGAGGGACTTATACGCACCCGCTAAGAACCTGGCATGTAGCCATGACAGCTGCGCCAGGAACTTCAGTTCTTGCTTCCCACTGAATGGGATTCCGCCTGCCTCTGCCTTTGCCTTTGCCTTGGGGTTGTTGGACAGGGTGGGGGATGGGCTGGGGGTGTCAGGCAGCTTGGACGTGGCTTTGAAGAAAGTCGGGCTTGGCATTCCCATGCAGCACGTCCCAGGGGACGGGGAGAAATCTGGAAAGTGACCTGTGTGGGGACCCGGGACACAGACCACAAGGCTTGGTTTCCCAGGGCAGCTGGGTAAGTGCTGATTGATCAGCATCTCCCTCCCCGCTCAACCCACACACAAGTTGAAACTGACGTCCAGAGGTCAGGTGACTTTTCCAAGATCAGCAGCTAGTCCCAGATCTCCATAGACTCTGCCACGCGATTTCCGACAAGTGTCCCTTCCTTTCCTCTATCAAACAAGGCAAAAATAAAACAATATGAAAACAGAGAGGGAGACACATCATGAAAGACTGCTCACTCTAGGGAAGAAGAGGGTTGCAGGGGGGCTGTAGATGGGGTGGCTGGGGAATGGGCCAGGAGGACGCGGGATGGGATGAGCACGGGGTGTTGTATGCGACTGATAAATCACTGAACTCTACCTCTGAAACTAATCACACACTATATGCTAATTAAATTGTACTTATTTTATCTTATATTTTTAAGATATTATTTATTTGTGAGAGAGAGAGTGAACATGAGCAGGCAGAGGGAGAGGGAGAGGCTCTGAGCAGGGAGACGGATTGGGGCTTAATTCCAGGATTCCAGGATTGAGACCTGAGCTAAAGGCAGATGTTTAACCAATTGAGCCATCCTGGTGCCCCAAATTAAATTAAATTAAAAAAAAAAAAAAAAAAAACTGGGGAAAAAAACCCAGCAAGAAACCCAAGGCAGCGGCTTGCCTTGTAGGTCCTTGGGTTGGGTCAAGTTCCCATGTCAGGATAGGATGCGAAGCCTGGGCACGGGGTCGGCAGAAACTCCAGTCACCTTGGAAGGATCGCCTGGGCTCGGGAAGGGTCTGGTCCCCAAGTCACCCCAACACAGACCCGCTGAGAAGGCGCTGAGCCCTTTCTCCTTCACTCCCAGCCAAGCTCTGGCCTCTCGGGTTCTGAATCCATCCCACAGCGGTGTGATTCTCCCTGCAGAGGGGACAGTCTCTGTCGAGTCCTTGTGGATGGCGCAGGGGCGGCAGGTGTGGGGTGTAGGGGGGCAGAGGAGCCTGAGGGGAGGGGCCGCTCTGGGAAGAGCAGAGGGAGGGTCAGAGAGAGAGGACAGTGAGGGACAGTGGCAGGAGACCAGAGCCAGCAGGTGGGAGCATTTTTTTTTTTTTAACTTCATGGAAATATTTATTGGACCCAGGTTACTCTTTTTTCCCTTCAAAAACAGTACGTGCATAATTCTATGGACATACATATTGAAGGTAGAACGGGGAGGGGCTAGGAAGGCAGGGACTTTTGTGCTGAAATGGCATTTAGCTGGGCAGCCCCTGGAATCATAAACCCCAGCCCGTTAGCCACCACCCGGTGGGCCCTCATACTACGGCAGGGGATCCATTTTGCTCGAAGCTGTGCACTGAGTCAGGGGCTGTTTCCTGGCGGTGTCCGCACAGTGTTTAGGGGCCCCTGTTGTATACAGTGTTACCAGTGTCCAGGGTCACCCCGGGGTGTCACTGAATGCTGTGGAGGGGACAGGCGACATGGGCACTCTGGGGAGCATAGGAGGTTCCTTGCTGCAGCGGCTCTAGCTGCCTGCCCTCCCCGGGAGTGACCTGGGGACCCCAAGGCCTGCTTCTGACCCTGGGCAACACCCAGGAGCACCCCAGGGCAGCTGAGGGCTTCTTGGGAGGGTTTTCCTGGACCAGCAGATTCCCTGTGCAAGGAGCCCCACTGAGAAGCCAGCGCTGTTCCCTTTCTTTCTCACATAAACACACGTTCTGTGTTGCTTTTTCCTTAAATTCTCTGCTCCCTCCCCTCTCCTCCTCCTTTTCAACCACGTGCGCTCATCTCCCCACCTCTTCCCTTCCCACTCCCCTCCTTCTGGCTCATAAATTTCCCCCCTGGGGCCTTTTGCCAAGGGGTTGAATAAACAGGAAGGGAAAGAGGGAATAAATCACTGCTGAGTCTTGACAGGCTCTGGGAAGGTCACTGGCTCTGGGGACCATCACGAAGGAGCCAGGAGGCCTGTCTGCCTTGGGAACCACAGCCTGAGCCTGAAGGACCTGGAGGGCTGGGGAGAGGGGGCTGCTGAGCAGTGGGGATCAGTGCTGTCTGGAGTCAGCCTCAGGCTTGGGATGGACCCCACAGTCCGCAGAGTGAGGGAGGATAGAGTCCAGACCGGTTCTGTTCTGTGACTCCGGGCAGATCTCCTCCCCTCTCTGAGCCTCAGTCATCCCATCTGGAAGGTGGGGCAGGATTGGCTAGACAGGAGGGGTCCTTCCAGCTCTGATGCTCTAAGGCTCTGAGGCTCCATCTTTCACACGACGTGGGGGACTCTGTAGGGCTGGGCCTCGCTGAGCTGCCGGATAGTGGAGGTCATATAGGGGGCCTCCCAAGCCCCAGTGGGCTCCTGTCAGAGGAGCTGCCCCTAGGACGTCCCTGGGAGGGCATCAGGGTCAGAGGAGGTGGCCCCACTGGAGCTGCACCCCACGACCTCCTCACCTCACCTCCAGGTGAGCTGGGACTCCAGGACCCTCGGCTGGGAACCGAAGTTTTGGTTTCTGGTTGCCAATAGGAGCTGACAACATTCCCCCTTATTCAAGTGACAGCGGGGGACTTGGGGAGAGCAGCCACAATACTTAAGTGGTAGAGGGAGAGAGAGGGTGAGAAGGGCGGCGAAGGCGGGGGCTCCAGGAGGGGGCCTGGGGCCTGGGGCGTGAGGAGCCCGGCCTGTGTGCTCCCGTGAGCACCTGCTTCTCAGCCTGTGCCTCGCCAGTCACCTGTCGTGGTTTCGGTCTGTGTGCCGCCGGAGGAGATGCTGCGGGTCTCTGTGAGGCCGTGGGGGGCAGCTCGACGCCTCCACAGTGCATCTCCCGAGGCGGGAAGGAAAGTCCTTCAGCCATCAAGCCTAGGTGAGCGCAGGGAGACAGCACCTGCCCGGAAGCCCGGGTCTTGGCCTTGGACCGGCCGTGGACTCGCCGGATGGCATCAGGCAAGCCCGCTGGTCTCCGGCTCAGGAGCCTCGGTGGCCAACAAAGCCGGCCGACCAGCTTTTCTTGAGCCTTTAGGACTGGCAGGCCCCCTTCTGAGCACGTCACCGGGCAGTATTTTCCAAGGCACGTTCTGTTATCCTTCCCACTTTATAGATGTGGAAACGGACACAGCGAGTCAGCGGAGGGGCTGAGATTCCAGAGGGAGGCTGGCTGGGAGCACTGAGACCCAGGGGCCCCGCGCTGAGGCAGAGGGTCCAACCATGGGTGTGGGGGGCAGATCGTGGAGCTCCTGGTGCAGCCCCGAGGCCCTCTCTCCCCCTCACTTGCTGGGCAGGGTGACCGGCTGGGGTGTGACTCCTATCCCTTGGGGGTTCGGCAGGCCTGGCCTGATCTCTAAGGGTTCTCGGTGTTCCAGGATGCTAAGACTTGGTGTCTAAGACGTACAGTCCAAGCAATAAATGTCACAGGAAGAAGCATGTGACCAAGCTGCGGAGGGTAGAGACCTAAGACATTCTGAGCCAATTCCCTCCCCTCTCCCCCTAGCTCTCTCCCCCTCTCCTGTCCTGCCTCTCCCTCCCCAGTCTCGACTCTCTTTGCCCCAAGAGCTGATTCACCCCAAGAGTCCCAGAACCAACACCCAGCTGTCCTCTGATGGCAGAGGCCCTGGGCTGCTAACTGGGACTCACCCCGCTGGGCGGCAGAGTCTCCATGACCCATCCTGAAAGGCCTGAGGGCTGCTGGTGATGCGAGCAACTTTTGATGTCACTCTAACATGTCCTCTTTCTGCTCTCCGCTCCTCTGTCGCTTGGCAGCCTGGCTCAGCCACCAGAGGAAGCATCCAGGGCCAGGAAGGAAAAGTCCGGTGCAGTAACATTAACAGGGAGATAGAACTGCCTGGCTTTTCCGTCTCTGGACATGGGCACAGTCACAAAACTGAGTGAGGCCCCATCTTGTGCTGTCCCTGCTGGTTCCACTGCCCCTCACCTGCTGCATGAGCTGTTTCCGACCTCAGGACCTTTGGCTGGGTCATTTTACACTGCCTGGGCACCTCCCTGCTGTGCTTAAATTTCACCTCCTCCAGAACCCCTTCTTTGAGGAGTCTACCCAAAAGGGTCACCCTGACATTTTCTATTTCAGCACCCCACTGTGGAATACATAAAGTTCATTGCAATCTATAATCAATTCAATCATCTCTCAAACTGCCCACTTCTTGTATCTTTTGTGGCAGAAAGAGTGCAAGACACCTCTCAGGGTCCCTTTTTTTTAGGGGGGAGGGGCAAAGGTAGAAGGAAACAGAAAATCTTGAGCAGGCTCCATTCCCAGCTCGGAGTCTAATGCGGGGCTCAATCCCACTACCTTGAGGTCATGAACTGAGCCGAAATCAAGAGTCAGACCCTTAACTGATTGAGCCACCCAGGTGCCCCTCTTGGGTTTCTTTTATATGCCCATGAGTCCTATTCAAGAGGGCTCAGCCTTCATGACCTAATGACTCCCAAAGGCTCTACCTGGCTATACCATTATATTGGAGGTATTGGGGGTTAGGATTTCAACATGTGGAAGTTGAGGGGACACAAACATTCAGTCCATTTCACCATCTTCCACTTTAGCACTCGCAGCAGTTTGGTTCTTCTTCTTTGGCTTGGCGTCTCACAGTCACAAGATGGCTGCCATAGCTCCAGGCATCATATCCTCCCACAACAGTGTCCAAAATAGGAAGGGAGGAAAGGGACCAAGGGAGCCTTCTCACGTGATTTTCTCTTCCAATGGAGAGGAAAATCTTTACCTTGAAGCATAGTGCCACCCACCAGGCCCTCCAGAGATTCCTCTTTATATTATTATCATGCTAAACGAGACCACATGTCCACCCAAGACTCATGAGAGGCAAAGCACACAGAC
Source organism: Spilogale gracilis (assembly GCA_004023965.1). NCBI lineage: Eukaryota > Metazoa > Chordata > Mammalia > Carnivora > Mephitidae > Spilogale > Spilogale gracilis. The sequence goes on from PITA01030918.1 coordinate 10,491, forward strand.
TGCCATGATCACCTTAGACCAACTGAGATTCATCCCCCAGTCATCTTCTAGGTTACACACAAGCCAAGAAAGTTCTGGAGCAGGGAAGAGAGCAGACAATGGCGTTGTCTCGTCTGCTGTCTCTTGGGAGCCTCCCAGTGTTGTATGGGATAGACAAGGTGACCCTTCCTGGTCTCTAGGACCTTTTTGTCCTTGTCATTTGGGAGAGAAAGGCTCAGGGTGGTTAAAAAGTGTGCTCGACGGGCGCATGGGAGGCTCAGTCGGTTCAGCATCTGCCTTTAGCTCAGATCATGATTGAGATCGAGTCCCACATCAAGCTCCCTGCTCAGCAGGGAGTCTGCCTCTCTTTCTCCGTCTGCCTCTTCCCCTGTTTGTGCTCTCTCACTCTCTGTCAAAGAAATACATAATTTTTTTTTTAAAGGAGTAGGCTCAACATCACACAGAAAACGATAAGAGAATAGAATTTAGCTCCCATCTCTGCCTCCTCCCAGAACCTGGGGTCCGCCCCTGAGCACCTGCCTTGCATCTCATTCCCTTTTCGCCCTTCAGTGATGCTCCTTGCTTGACTGGCTCTTCCTCACTAGACTGCAAACTGCCTAAGGGCAGGGATCTGCCCATCACCCCGTCCCTGGCACTGAGAACAGAGCCTGGCCCTGAGGACCGAGTGAATGACTGGGTAGAGGTGTCTATAACAGAAAGCAGCCCTCAGCAGCCGCAGGTAACAGCACCGAGGCTGAGTTTTGCTTGTGAAATCTGCCTCGTGGACAAGAGCAAACAGAGGCAGAGGGCACACCTGGCCCTCCGCGATGGGTAGATGTTCCTAAGAAGAAGACTTCAGCTCTCCATCAAAGCGATTTAAAAATGGAATTGGCTGCTTTGTGCAGGGGTGGGGGGGTCCCCTTGACTGTCAGAGGCAGTAAGCGCCTCTTGGATGTGTTCTAGAATTGCCTGCGGGGAGGAGTGAGGGAGGTTAGAAAGCCCCTCCAAGACTCCATGCTTCTGAGATACGTTAGCTTAAGATTGGGCGATGACAGCATGCAGATTCCTCCCCACAGCCTCACCATTTTGATGTTACAGCAGAGGAAATTGAAATTGAGAAACAGAGAAGTTAAGAAGCTTGCTTGAGGCCACACAGCTCATCCACAGTGGAGACAGGATTGGAACCTGGGTGTGTAAGCACTATTAGCCCCTTCTCTTAACTGCTGAGCCAACCCGTCTTCATGTCCCTCAGAAACCCAGGGCCCTGTGACCCGGAGAATGTTGACCCTGGCACAGTGAGAGTGGTTTCTCTAAGGTTCTGGGCCCTGGAGCTGACCCTGGGACGAGAAGATGCTCTGCTCCCTGTGTTCCCAGGGCCCGCGCTGTTGCCCTGCGTGGCTGACCGTGGCTCCTCTTGTGGTCTCTCAAGTTTGGGTTCTTCAAAAATGGCAGGCCTGGGGCGCCTGGGTGGCTCAGTCATTGGACGTCTGCCTTTGGCTCAGGTCATGATCCCAGAGTCCCGGGATTGAGCCCTGCATCAGGCTCCCTGGTCAGCGGGAAGCCTGCTTCTCCCTCTCCCACTCCCCCTACTTGTGTTCCCTCTCTTGCTGTGTCTCTCTCTGTCAAATAAATAAATAAAATCTTTAAAAAATAAAAATGATTGTCTTGTTTTTATTTCTTTGGTCCTTTTGTGGAGATAAAAACGCGAACCCGCAGCCTCCCACCCTGTCCCCTGCCTCCAGGCCCATCAGCCCTCCTGCACCTGGTGGCCAGCAGCCCGCTCTGTGTCTTCACGGCGACTCAGCCACAGTCTTGAGGGACCTGGCCAGAAAGTGAGTGAGGAGAGGTGCAACTCAGCAAGTGAGGAAGGGGATAGGAGGAAGGGCCCTGAATAAGCAGGTCCAAGATAAGGGAACTGGGGGGAGTCCCTGGCAGGCCCCACAGGAGCCTGTGGGACAGAAGCCTCCTTCCCTTGCCTCCCAGGCAGCAGATGGGCAACAGACAAATCCAGAAGCTTCAATGTCCCAGCACTGGGTTCCGACCTTTACAAACATTTTTTAATCCACTGTCCTGTTTCTAGGGAGGCAGAGCCCCATCTCATACCCCCCAGCCGGCAGCCCCCCTGGTTCCTCTTCAGCCTCCCCCTCCCATGGGGTGGTCTTCTCAGTGCACGGAGATCTGATCTCCCCCAGGGAGAGAGACAGAGACAGGCAGAGACTTCTTGCCCTCAAGCGCCCCAGAGACTGCCCGCATTGTCCTCCGGCTTCTTGGCGACAGGGCTCAGCACCCTATGACTCCCCTCTCAGCCTGTGCCGGGGCGGGGTGGTGGCTGGTGTTTGTTGGCCATCAGTGGCCTCCCGCAGTGGAATCTCGTGGCTCCTGTGGAAACAGCACCAGAGGGCCGCCTCTGCCCTCGAACACTTTCCTCGGTTGACTTGGGTCACCCCCTGCGCCCTGGCTCTGCTTCCCTCTCCTCTCTCCCAGGGCCTCCTCCTCTGCTCGACTTCACCTCTACGACCCCTGCTCCCCTTGGCCCTACACGCCCTCCCTTGGTGATTTCAGGCATCTCCCTGGCCTTTGGATTCTACATCTAAACTGACGCTTCCACATTCCTTGCCCCAGCCCAGCCCCCTGGGTTCCCAGCGTGGGGCGTGCAGCCCAGTACTTGCCATCCCCCCACCCCCCATCTCTCTGGCATCCCACCTCCATTTGTGCACCCCTGGGCCCCTGCTTTCCCCCCGGCATCCACATCACACTGAACCCGTGTGCAGGTCAATCTGTCTACAGATTCGGCAGCCACAGGCCTCCCATCCTTAAGGAGACTCTTTAAGTGTCGAGAGTAAAAGTAAAAGTTTAATGGAAAGCGTCAGTGAGCCAGCGACCTGGTGATATGATCATATTATTATTTTTCTCTATTAATGAATACTTCAGGTGGAACTGTTAGCATATGGGGGTCCATAAAGTCCTTTAAAATAATAAAGCGTTCTAGAACCGGAAAGTTCTGGAAGCAGCTCACTACACCACTCACAGGTTCATTCATTCAACTATTGATGGGTCTGTGTGCCAGCCTGGGGCCAGCGGTGAGTCAATAAGTGGGCCGGCTCAGTCCTGCCCTCCCAGAGCCCACATCCCAATGCCCAGATGGACAGCAACGATCCAGGCAGATGTGGATTAAGTCCCCACTAAGGACCACACACTGTTCCAATGCTTTACCTCATAAAGCCCTTCACCGCTCACAGCAATGCTGGGAGTACGTGCTTTTATCGACCCATTTTACAGATGAAGAAACTGAAGTGCAGAGACTTGCTGTGGCTCTGTCGAGGCCACACAGCTCGTGCAAGGTAAAAACCTCTTTGTCAGCTCAGGTAGAGCCCACGCTCGTGGCCCCAGCTCTCTCAGGATGTGAACTATGATACCAGAAAGATGTGTGATTATGAAATGCGTAAGTGCTTTGGGAGAAAAATTGAGAGTGTTGTGGGACCAAAGAGGGGAGCCTCAGCCTCATCCGAGGGGCCTGGGAGGGCATCTTTGAGGAAGTAATGCTTCGGTGAAGCCTGAGAGAATGAGTGGACATAATCCAGGCAAAGAGTTAAGGAGAGGGCATCATGGGCAAAGAATAGAGCCTGTGCAAAGGCCCTGAGGCAGGAGAGCTCAAGACAGGGTGGATAGTTGAAACCAGTGTATCAAAAACAAAATAAGAGAGTATGTGTGTGTGGGTAGTGGGGGGTTTTGGGGAGCCGGAAGATCTAGGGAAGATGAGGCTGGCGCTGGCCAGCACCAGGATTTAGATTTTATCCATCCTGCAGCAGGATGGGTTTCTAGCAGGCCAGGGTCCAGGCGATAACACGTGCCGTACCCCTGGGGGACACTGGCCACTGCTGGCAGGGTGGGACGGAGGGGCCTTTGGAGCCCCAGCTGGTCTAAATGTCTCTTACTGACGCTCTATCACTAGTCCTGGAGGCTCTCAGCCCTGCTGATTCTGTCCTTGGGCTTGTGAAAAACAATTCCTGACTTCCAGACTCCTGTGCAAAGTCAGGCGTCTCTGAGAGCAGAAAGGTCTGGAGCCTTCGTCGGCTGCTACCGTGTGACTGGCTTCTCCCTCAAAAACAAGCCCTGGCTCTGGCCAGACACCCTGCCAGTCATGGGGGCTCAGGGGCGAGGGGAGGATTTTGCCAGGATTTTTGTTCTCCAGCCTCCCACTGCATGGTGGAGAGGCGGCCAAAGGAACCTGTGCCCTGGGACCCAGGCTGTGGTCCGGGGTAGCTAGGCTGTAGGGGTGCTTCCAGATTGGGGGGTGATATGCCCCATGTGGAATATGAGGGCCGGGGAAGGCTTCCCAGTGGAGGTGCTACTTGTCCTGGAGCTCAATGCTCACCAGGTGGCAAGCCGGGGAGGCATGGTAACAAGAAGGTCCAGCATGGGGAGGGCAGATGTGGGGAAACCAGGAGGGCAGGGAGGTTCTGCTTGCCTCAGAGTCCCCGAGCCAGGCATGGATCTGGGGATGTGGGCTTCTGAACCCAGGAGAGGACTCAGATCCTCATCCCCATTTAATAGATGGGGAAAATGAGCCCAAGTTAACTAATGCTCGAAGGGTGTTCTGAATGGCAGAGCTGGGACTCAAACTCGGGTCCCCTAGCTCCGGAACTCAGAATCTCCAAGCTACGCCACTCCCTAGGTTACTGCAAATACTCGTGAAGAGCTGGACAGGTGTTGGCAAGGCAGTGAAAGGGCATTAGCTGGGAGATATTGAAGGTTCTAGCCACTCTTTCTGTAGGTCTCTTCCCCACTCAGGACCTCAAGTTGGTCATCTGCAAAGAGGTCCCCTCTCACCGTCCTTTCTCTACCATAGGCTCCTGAGATGGTCCAAGGAGATGACAGAGGCCACAGGCCTTTGGGATGGAAACAGGAAGCACCTGGAAGGACTTGCTGCTGTGCCTGGGAAGCCAGACCAGGTGGGCAAAGGCTCTGGGTGGAGGGCTCCCAGATGGGTAGGTGGCTGCTGCTTTCCTGCCCCCACTCCTGGGCCGCCCCCCAAGCCTGTAGAACCAGGGCTCTCCATCATGCTCTCTGGGCTGTTGGCAGCCTTCTCAGCAGAGACCAGCTCTGCCAGCTGCTCCATATTTTATCAGCTGAAGAGAAAGGAATGAGGGAGCGAGGGAGAGGGAGATGGAGCCAAGGGCCCCTGCCCTTCACACCTACCAGCCCCCCAACACAGGCTCAGTCAACAGGGTCTGGCTACAGGCCAGACAACTTCACTGGGGGTTCTGTACTATGATGTGAGCAGATGAGGTGCAAGAGAAATATTGGTGGTGGTGATGGTGATGGTGGTGATGGTGATGGTGGTGATGATGGTGATGATGATGGTGGTGATGGTGATGGTGGTGATGATGGTGGTGATGATGGTGATGATGGTGATGATGATGGTGGTGATGGTGATGG
>PITA01030919.1:0-15904 GCA_004023965.1 Spilogale gracilis
CTTGGACTCAGTGGCCCCTGACACGATTGATCCCTGGTGAGGGGGAATGTATCCTCAGCTCTTGGTCAGCCAGGCTCAGAAATACCTTAGAAGAGCAAGTTTTCAGGGATGCGGAGAGGGAGGGGGCTGCTTGCCAAGGAGCTGTCAGGGAGCTGTCATCTGGGCAGAGGGGGAAGGCATGGGGAGATAGGACCCAGATTTAAAGGGAAGGAGGCTGTCTCCTGAGAAGGGGGGGAGGCGTCACACAGATTCTTTTAAACAGTTAGTCCAATAGTCCTCTCTGAGAGCAGGCAGCCTGTCAGTTCCTACCCTCCAGGGAGCTGGATTGGAGCCAGGACAGTGTGTAGAGGGTCAGTGTGTGGCTGGGGGGAGGAGGAGCCCCTGGGGGCAGAGTTCCAGTTCCCTGCAACTGATTGGGGAGACGCTCTCCCAAAGGAAGGCACTCAAGCCTGCCTTGGGCGGTCCCACCTGCTCCCAGATCAGGTAGATGGAAGCTCCATCCCCTGTCAGTTCTCATAAAGGCAGCCACCAAGACCCCTGCAGGGGAGGGAGGGAATGCTCCTATGGGTTCTTGAGGTTCCAGAGCTATTTTAAGAGGAGTTCCTCCTTAGTAACAGGAGCGTGAGAGGGAGCCTCCTACCTCTGGTCCCTCATGCCCTTGCCCGCTACTCCTCTTCCCCTCCTCCCCCACAAAAGCCCCCGTGTGGCTCCTGTCCCTGCCCCTGTCCCTGTCCTGTCCCTATCCAGGCCTTGCAGGTAACAGAGCTCACTGGCTCGCAGACTTAGCTTGAAGAGGACTTAGCTTGAAGAGGCGGAGAACACTTGACTCTGCGGGAGCCCCCAAACCCCCCACAGCTGCTCTCCCACCAGCCTCTGAGACCAGATTCTGCTTCCTTGGCCTTCCCTGAATTGCCCTCCCTCTGGTTACAGAGCCCCAGCCTCAGGACTGTGGAAATGCAGGTTCTCTGCCTGCATGCCTGCATTCATTTAAAGTCATATGCCCTCAAACCCTTCTGCCTCTTGGGGAGGGGTTGGGTGGCTGCTACCTGGACAAACTTTTGAGAGTCTCCTTCCTAGTGCACCTAGATCTCCTCCCTGCACCTCCCCATCCCTCCTCACCGCTCCTTCCCTCCAGCTCAGAGTGCCCGCTGGCCCATCGCCAGCCACAGTCCCGGCAGCCACTGAAGTTTAGCAGGTGCCGAGGAGGTTAACAGGACAGCAGGCACCAAACCGGCCCCGCGGGCACGTGGTCTAGCAGTCAGAGACAAGGAACCGGAACCTGTACTGGCCGCTGAACCGCTGTTCCCCAGCCCACCTCCCACAGTGGAGTTGGAGTATCCTGAACCCTGCGCTTTCTAAGGGCTCTGGGCACAGGCAGGTAGACAGCCACCTCTTCCATCCCACCCATCTTCCTCTTCTGTTGTCTTCCAGGTTCTATCCAAACATTTCGGGCAAAGGGGGTGGGGAGCCCCAGACAGATGAGCTCATTGGGAGGAGGAGGGCAGAGGGAGGCGGGAGCTGAATCGTCCTGACCAAGGAGGTGCTCACCGGACAGTCCCAAGATGGAGAGGGGCGTGTGCCCACTTCTAGGAGCAGACGATGGCTTCCCCTGCCACAGCTCAGAGATGGGGTGAGTCCTGGGCATCTCTTGATTCTGGGCCACATGGTGGGGATGAGAAGCCCCAGGGCAGGGTCTCAGCTACCCCAGCCAGCATCCCAGAGCTGTGTTCACTCCCTGCTTCCTGGGCTGCCCTGACTCCTGCCGTCCCATCAAGTGAGTATAGGGGTTCAGGAGGGCTGGGGGCGTTGGGAAGGTTCCACATTCACTGTAGCCATGGGACTGCCTTGTCAGCTGGATGGCCAGATGTCCTCCTGGACCTCAGACCTGGTTCAGCCCTGAATGAGGTGCTGAGACAGCCTGACCAAAACAGAAGTGTGTAACAGTGTGGAGTACTGGGCCGGACCCCCTGAACGTTCTGATCCTGTGTGCTCTCAACACTGTAGTGCAGGAGCAAGAGGTCTTGCAAAGGGGGGTAGGAGAGGATGTGGGGAGGAGGGGAGACATGGCTGGGGAAGAAGGTGGGGGAGGTGGAGAGGCGGTTCCCTGGAGTGAAGGGTAACTTGGAGAAGTTGGAGTGTGACACAGGCCTGGGAGGAGGGGTAGGACCAGGGGACAACCTTCCCGAGCCAAGAAGTGTTTTTATAGGTTTTTAGAAGCCAAGAGAGGAGAAGGTGTCCCACAGAGATCAGAGCTGTAAGCACAGAGCTGAGGGGTCAAGGGCTAGAGCATGGAGGGGATGGGCTCTTAGGGTCCCATTGAGAAGGCTTTGCCTCTGCTTCCAAACACTTTTGCCCTTACCTGGTCCCTGGTCACTCTGAGGTTGGCACCAAGCCACCCTTCCCCCCACTCACTTCTAGGTCTTTGGGCTGCTAGGTCAGTCCTCTGCCCCTTTCTGTCCTTTCTCGCTGTGTGATGTGGTGCCTTCGGCATCACCCTGCCCTGGGTTTGAGTCCTCTGCCCTTTTCCAGCCGTGGCCGTGCCACTTTGCGTGCAGATGGACTTAATATAGCAGAGCCCTGGCCTCCCCATCTGTAAAAGTGAGAAAAGAGTACATATTTTGTACTGGGAGCTGGGAGTTGCTCTGAAAATTCCATCCGCTGACATCCACCGAATGTTTAGCTCAGGGGCCAGGCTCTGAGTCAGCACTCAGTCAGCAGTGGCTATCCTTGGTGGCTATCCTTACTAGTCTAGCCGGCTCTCACTCACCTGCCCTCCCTCCTCCTCCCCACCCCCCCCCCCTCAGCTGGACTGGAACCCGACCCCACAGCGGTTCCCAACAGCATCCACTGCAGCAGTGAGCCCCCACGGTGGCCTGAGCTGGCCACAGTGTGGGAATGGGGAGGCTGGAGACTTTGGCGAAGCTGGGAGGGCCCACCGAGGAGGAGGCATGAAGGCTAGCCCCTTCTACTTACGCTCTTGGCTAGAAGGACAGGGAAAGCTTTGCCCTGACACAATTTACACTTGGCCTGATCTTTGGAGAGAAGTTCCCCAGGATGCCCAGCTCCAAATTTGTAGCCTCCCCCGGTCTATTTCTCACTGTGAATAGGCGCTCACCACCTCCCCTCTCCCCACCATGGATAAATCAGGTAAAGATGAACAGGGTAAAGGGGCACAAGGGTACAGAGCCAGGCTGGGGAAGAGGGTGGCTGAGTAAGAAGGCAGAGGGTCAGAAGCTTGCCCATGTATATGTCTTATTTCTCTTCAGGCAAGCAAGCGTTAACCCCCCTTTTATCACTTGGATCCTAAAACGAGGGCTGCAGAAGGCCATCATCAGTGAACTTAGAAGGTATCTAAAAGTATGCCCTGATATCTGAATCTTCTCAACAACACCCTCAAGCCACACTTGAATACCTTCCGGGATGGGGATCTCATTACCTCAGAGACACTCAACCCTCCGACTGCTCTGACTTAACTTTGGATAATTACCTGTCTCTGCCTGCCTGCCCTAATGTTCTGCCCTGGGGCTGAATGGGACAAGTCTAATCCGTACGCACCTGGCCACAGACCCAGCCACTGTACTGGCCAGCAACTGTGATACACACTTCCTCTCCTCGTGGGACAAGCCCTCTTCATCTGTCCATTTGCCCACAAGAGGGGCTTTCAGTTTGTTGAGGCAAACAGTTTCTAGTCCCTTTGTCACCTGTTTACAGGGCAGTTGTCCCAGTTGAGAAGCAGAAGCAGCTGTGGCTGGATCAAGGTGCCTTTGCCAGGGCTGTAAGGGCAAGCCCCTCCCGCGGAATTCCAAGTAGCCAAGATGAGTGCCCAGTGTCCACTTGCCACTTTCCCTGGCACTTCCTGGACTCTCAAGGTCATTCTTTCCAGAGAAAAAGAAAAGCTCCTTTATCAGTCTTTCTTGCTCTTCTAGCCAGAGACCTCCTCAGCCCTTCAGGGGCAGGGGCTCCTAGGCTGGGCCAGTCTATCTTAGGATCAAACCTAGGTCAACATGCCAGGATATAGTTCTCAGACAAGCTTCCCTCCCCAAGGCCCTTTGGAGATATCATCCACTGGACAGCTGGAGCTTGTCCTAAAATGTGGCTAGAGCCCCAGACATCAGCATGGTAGTGGGCAGCCAGGAATGACCTGGTGGGCTTCAGGGTGAGAGGTCTGGGGGGTGGGGAGGGCAATGCCACCAGGGCCATCTGAGAAGAGTTCCTGCAGTGCCCTGCCAACGTGGACCTTCTGAGCCCTCAAAATGCCAGGGAGGAGGGCCAGAGACCTAGCAGGCGCTCATACTCCTATGCATCAAGCTGCTTAGCCCACAGCTCACTGGACACCTGTCCAGCCTCATCTCACCTGGAGGTTTGTAGCTACTGCCCCCACCCCAGCAAAATGAGGAGACAAGTGGTCTAAGAGGGGCCCATATACAAAGCAATATGAGGCAGTGTGGGAATAGGACTCTGGGACTTGGAGCTGGGAGACAGGTATCTTCTTGTCTGGTGGTGGGCATCGGTTCAGCCTGGGGAAGGCCCCACCTGGGGCACAGAGACTTGGTTTCCAGTGCAGGCTCTTCTGTGTGGCTTTGGGAGGAACACTTCCACTCTCTGAATCTCAGCTTTATATACAGCCCTGGAGGAAGAACAGGGGCCTCTTCTAGCTCCCCTCAGACCCAGCTGGGGAAGGGCAGGCAGGATCCTGGGCTGGTGTGTGCAGCTGTGACCAGCTGTGCCCAGACTGGGGGCTGTGGGAAGAACTGCCCACCTAGAGCCTGATAGGAGATCCAGTCTTGTCCTTGACTCGTCACGTGGCTGTAAGCAAGTCACCTGCCTGTTGTGGTCCTCAGCTTCCTCTTTAGGATACTCAGGAGGCTTGGCCAGCAGGTCCCCACGATCCCTCCTATCTCTGATGTTGTAAAGATCTCCCCTCCATCCCACTCCTTTGGCCTTCGGGACCTGTCTTAGGGACTCTGAAAGCACCACCCCCCTGACCCCCATGTAGACTCCTTCCAGACAGCAAGCAGGGGCAGGTGGATGGGGTGCCGAGCCCCGCAGGGAATTGAGAGGCTCTTGTACCTCATTTGGGGGTACAGAAGGCTGGTGAGCAGTTATGAGCACCAGAATGGGAGCTAGCTCTTCCCCACTGGGGACCTCATTCTGCAATCTGAACTACCCGCCCCGCCCCTGGCCCCAAGCAGGCTACTCTAAAGAACATCAATTTAAGGGAGATGCCTGAGCCAAATCCAACTCTCCCAGAAGCCAGGCCTGGATCCAAAGTGTTCTGGGAGAAAAGCCTTAGAATAAGGAAGATACTGGCCCCACCCCAGAAAGAACCAGCCAGAATCCCCAGTGCCTTCTGCTCCTCAGTTCACCTGCCCTGCCTCAGTTTCCCTATTTGTTAAGTAGAGAAGCACCCTTTCTGACATCCCATCCTTGGAAGGACTCAGGGGCTCTGGAGGACAGACATCCTTTTAAACCAAGGTATCTTTAGTTCAATTCAACACCAACCATCCCTGCTTCATACTGCCCCTCCCTCTGGCTTCTCTCTCAGGTAGCAGCTAGAATGTTTGCACTTGTCACAACTACCAGTGTCTGGGGCCCCTGGGAATATTCTAAAGTGCACCTGGCCACTAATCACTGGCAAAGGTCTCAGGGTCGCCAAAGAGTAGACAGAATGACAGAGAAACTATTAAAAAAGAAGTAGGAACCAATCACTTCCACATTTCCTTGCCATTCAGAAAGTTGAAACTTTTCTTATCTTTCGTGTGTGTGCACACACATGCACGCGCACATGTGCAAGAAGTATAGAGACTAAGAACAAAAAGCAAGAAAGAAAAAGCTAGGTGTGTCTGGACTAGAAGCACCAACCCCCCAGCCACCACCAGGGATGCGTCCTTGGTCCTGAGCTTAGGGGGATCCCACAGACACAAATAGGATCCAGCCGTACTCAGATGGGACGTGAACAACCTCTTTCCCCTAACCACCCTCACCCATGAAGGGGCATGAGGACAGACTCTGAGCAACTGTCATCTATTTTCCTCCCACCACATCCAGAGCAGGCAAAGGGAGTGTCTGCCTAGTGAGACGCAGCTTAGAAACGGGGCGGTGGGAGTTGAGGGGCAGGAAGGATGGCCTATCCGTCCATGGAAAAAACAGGCAACATCCGTGTAATAGTGTCACAGTGCCTAAGGTTGTCATCATCCCAGAAAACCAAGAGGTCCCCAAGAAGTAGGTGTTCAGCTGCCCTGTCTTCAGGATGCTTCTGAGGTGGATGGAGTCCCCCAGGATTCTGAGAGAAGGCACAAGGGGAAAGAGATGAGCCATTTGCCAACATGAGCAGAGCACAAGGACTGTCTTTGCTGAGGACCCGGCAATGTCAGTGGGATTACCAGGAAAGGAGCAGCCAGGGGTCCATGTCAGCATCCTGGCATCCTCTCTCTGCACCCTCTGAAAAAAGCCACACTCAAGGATGTCTAGGGGAGTTGATCTGTTTATTGCAGCCAATAGATCCAAGCAATACGACAAACTGCAAAAGAAATGCAGTCTGCTCCAAAAAGCAGACACATCACAGCAGCTGGGTCACAGAAGACCATTGAAGTTTTTCTTCCCACCACCCCCCCTCCAACCACCCTGTAGCACATAAAACCTAGAAAGTGCATAAGTAGTTGGGCTTTTTCCTCCAAGTGCACAAAAAGCAATAAGAACATTCCATAATTTGCCTTTGGTGAATCAACTCAAAACATTGAGAAATGATGGTTTCCCCCCTCACCCAGTATGACTTCTGGGGTAGATGTAGCACGATGTTTTATATTTGTATATAGAATATATCTATACCTATATATAGACTATGTGCAAATGCATCAGCAAGCTTCAATATAGGAAGACATCAGCAAGAGGCACAGGCTGTCTATCCTTAAGACAAATTGCAAGGAAAATTTCTTGATTCATCACTCATTCCAATCGCACCATGCCATTCTTATGGCCCGGGACTGTCTTTTGGGACCTGGCCAGTATTTTCCATTGTCCATCTGCTTTCCCTGACCTTGTAAATATTTAGCAGCCCAACTTCCCCAAGGGGACTTCCGGGGAGAAAATATGGATCCAATCAGCTTTTCCTTCTTATAAACTGGGAATAACTGTGATTAGTCCATAGCTAAGCGGCAGACAGGCATTTTCAAAGTCAGTTTCAAGGCACCTCAAGGCATTTCAGTCCTGAAAAATTGTACTTTGTTTTTAGAAGTTCAATCCCATGCGTTGGCCAGCCCATCTCTTTACAGTGGTCCTCAATTAGGAGGAAGAGACAGACAGGGGGTTCCAAGACATCAGGAGAGGCAGGGGCAGTTGAGGAAACCAGCACATTGACCCAGCAGAGCGCAGTGACAGGAACATGCAGCCGGAAGTGGGGTCTGACCCCATACCGCAGGGAGAGGAGCAGCTAGCTAGTATTAACTAGAAAGCAGGGTAGAGAAATGGCTGCTGTGGAAACATGTCACCGGTTCCCCACCTCTACTCAAAGAAGCCCCATCTTGTTCCGAATCTCACGGCCCTGGGGGAGGCAGCCCTAGGAGACCTCCGGAAGAGATTCTAAGAGGCTGCAGGAGAAAGCGCCAAGAGGGTGGGTAGCCCGGGCAGGGGGGACCCCACTGGGTCAGGGAGTTGAAAAGAAGGAACCCAGAAGTCTGGGGCTTCTTGATGGAGAGTTAGGACTTCTTAGAATAAACCTAAGGAATCGTGCAAAAATTTCCCCTAAATGTCAGATGTCCTGGAAAAAGAAAAGTGCCCTATATCAGCACAGATCCCCACTAGCCCTCGGAGAGAACACTTGAGAAGTTGCCGAAAAGTGAAATCTGCAGGCTGCGGAAGTGTGTCACAACTGCCCCTGGTCCCATCTGGAATGAGATGCCCTCCGCCCATCACTCCCCTCTTAGTTGGTTGGCTCCAAGGATAGGCTGTATCCACCCCACCCCAGCATCCTGGTGGCTTAGCCCACCCGCATTGGCAGTGTGTTGATTGGCAGTTAGGTACTGAGCTGGACTCCCCACCCAGGAGCAGTCACCCAGGCTGTCAGTCCCACAGGTCCCCCACTCTTCATCCACTCTGCTGCACCTGTCTTCTTGTTCACTGTGTACCTCCCCCATCCCCTTTCCTTCCTTTCTTCCCTTCCCAGGGACTCTCTTCCTTTTCCAACTCCAGCCCTGGAAGCAGTGGCTGCAAAGGTGGAATGAGATGCACCAAAAAAATGAATCTTGATCCCCACGGTGCTGACCTGACAGTGCCCAACTCTGTTATGGCTTTGTGTGCACCCCCGGCAGCTGGCATGGTGCCCAGCCCACAGGAGACACTCAATATATGGATGTCGAATTGAAGTGAATTAAACTAAACCTCCCGTATGCTCTTGTTCTCCCCCCAAATTGGCCATCTGATGGGCAGAGGCAGAGAATGGTCCCTGAGACTGACACAGCCCTGTCTCCACCCCCTTTCCTCAGACCAGTTCCTGCCCTGGGCACTGACTCCCAGAGCCTGGGCAGGGTCTGAGCTCCTGGAAAGGCTGGGGAAATGCTGAAGCAGGTCAGTCTGGGGCAGGGGTGGGACCTCGCCAGCAGCTCTGCCCTCCTGCTCCATCCCTCCATCCCAGTGCCCTGGGAGAGGAGCAGGCCTGGACAGCCCAGCTCCCTCACCTCACCTCCCTGTACAGCAGCTGGCAGAGGCCCTTCCCACAGGGAAAACTATGACCCTGTTGCTCAGTGATTCAAACTGAAGCCTGGGGAGCCAGAGGAGGGGAAAGTGGGACCCTCAGTCTGTCAGTTTGAAGCTGGTTCCCCACTTGGAACCATTGGCTTGCCTCCTTGATCTCTGAGGGTCTTCCAAGGTGAAGTTCACGTCAGCAGTGTCTCTCTGCCTCTCCTGAGGCCTAAATGATTCCCTCTCAATGTGAGTAAGATGGCAGTGAAAGTTGGATCTCCAGAAATGCGACTTGCCTGCCCACAGAGGGGTCTCTGGGCAGGGGGCAGGGCAGGTAATGGGGCCACAGGGTCCCAGAGGCTGCAAGGGCTTCCCTCGGGGGATTCCCTTCCCTGGTTCTACCCAAAAGCCAGCTAAAAACCCTGCTGAGGGGCAGTGGGAAGGTGTGAAGAGAAGGCCGGGATGGCCCCAGGCTGCCCATCAGCTCTGCCCCCCAGCAGCACACCTGCACCGAGAGCTGCCACCTGGTCCCTAACTGGCTCCTTTCACAATGGAGCCCCCGTCCCTTCAGACCTTCGCTAACTTTCAAATTTGTCTCCTGTTAGCGGCTAACTATGGTGAAAAATGACCGCTACCTGGAAAGATATAAGCCACCATAGCCTAGCTCGGTGAGTCTTCATGCGACGCTCCCCCCCACCCCACCCCCAAATCCCAAGAGAGTCACAGCCAAGAGAAACCGCCCCCCAGGTTCCTGTGGTAGCAGCTACGGATGGAGAGGGGGTAAAGGCATGGGTCCCTGGGTCAAGGTTTCCCCTGAAGGCTCAGGAAATGCACTCATCCCTTCAACATGCCCCCCACCCAAGTGACAGGAACCCTTCAGCACCCCCAGCCTGACAGGGCTGTCAGGAGCGGCCCACGGGAGCAGAGCCGTGCCACGGCCCAGGCTTTGTGATGCAGCCCAGGGGAGCCCCTCAGCCACCTGCACATCCTCCCTGAGGCCCACCAGACCAGTCCACAACCAGAGCAGGCTGGGCAGCTGACCTCCCCCTCACCCCTTCTCTTTCTGAGACCCTCACTCAGGCCTCCTGCCTCCTCTCAGGGACAGGCAGTTTTGAGCCCACTTCTCCCTCCCCAGGGCCCACACGTCCCACGCGCCATGGAAGGTTTCCCAAATGAAAGACAGGTGGGTCACTCTTGGTGCAGGGCGGGGGCTACGAAGTGAGGGGTTCGGGAGGCCCCAGGTGGGCCCTGGGACCCTGGTTCAAGAGAAGCACACCAAGAGAGGGCAGGCAGGGGCACAGTGTGCAGGGCGGAGGGTAGGAGGAAGACAGGACGCAAGGGAGGGGCTGCAGGGCCGAGTTACTTGGCGCCATCGTCCGCGTTGCCCTCTCCGTCTGTCTTGCCCTCCTCCTCTGTCTTCAGGTCATCCGTGCTCAGCTTCTGCTCTTTTTTCCTCCTCACACACTTTACTACCATCAGCACCAAGATGACCACCGCCAGGAAGCCGCCCACGGAGGCACCCACGATCACGGCCACTGTAGAGTCCCGCTCAGGGGGCTCTGGAGAAGGAAAAGAAACAGACCCTCTAGCACCAGGGCAGGGAAAGGGATCCTTTTCCCCCGCCCCCTGTTCCCCGCAGGGTGGTCCTCACTGGACCCTCGGCAGGGAAAGGACTGTAGTCAAAGCCATAACCGACCCAGGCCCTGAGTCTCTGGGCTCCACCCCCAAATCTCAGGGCACCTCAAAGGCCCAGGGAAGGACAGTAAAATGCAGAATTTAAGAGCATGGACTTTGAGATCGAATAGACCCAAATTTGAGTCCCAACTCTACTATTCACTCATTGTGTGACCTTAGGTGGCTGACTTCTCTTGATAGCAAGTGCCCTACTGTGATTCTTGGTATCATGACCATGAGCAAGGTCATTATAAGGGTAAGACCTAGTCCCAGGCCTCAGAGACCTGAGGAAATAACAGGGTTGCCTTCTCCCCAACACAAGCTAGAGCGCCCACCCTCAGGAGGGCACAGCCCCTCCCAAGGAGCAGGGTGATCTTCCTGCTGAGGGTGAGGGGGTGGAACAGCAGGCTCCCCACTCTGTGCACCCCTCACCTTCCATGAGGACCCGCAGGTAGATCTTGCCGTGGCCACGGTGGCGGTCGGGCGGGTTCATGACATAGCAGTTGTAGGTGCCCACATCCTCCAGCTGCACATTTCTCAGCGTCACTGACACATCATACTTGCTGGGGTTCCCCGAGAACTCCACGCGGTCGCGGAACCTCTCCAGCTTCAGGTTGATGATCTTCATGCGGAACTGGAGGAACTGGGGAGGGGAGCCGCATGAGCAAGGAGCTGCGAGGAGAGGGGGTGCCCTCCCCACCATGCACCTGTTACCCTGGAAGAGAGGCAGTTGCCTCCAGGTCTCTGCCACCTTCTCAGGGCTACCCAGGGGTGACCACACACCTTCTGCCAAGGCCCTCTGGAGCACACAGCCCACCGGGATCCCCAGGGTCCAGGTCCAGGGCAGGGGCAGATGGTGGGAGATGTGAGCTTTGTGCCCAGGTGCTCCTGCCCCCTCCACCACTGCCCCCCCCCGCCCGGGGGGCACTCACCATCTCCTCAGAGCAGTTACTACACTCCTGGAAGGTCCAGTTCAGGGAGAACTGCTTATGGTTCACCGTGTAGCAGGAGTTGAACGTACAGGGCAGACGGGCATCAGAGCCATTAAGGACGTTGAGTGTGGTAGGTACTGTGACCTCCATGCTCCGCCCTGGTGGCACTGTGGATAAAGCCACAAGCTGGTGAGGATTCTGGCTCACAGGGCCAGGGAGCAGGCAAGCCTTCTGTACCCGCTACCGAGTGGAGCAGAACCCCAGCTGTGGGCTGGGTCCCTTAGGTCTGAAATGAGTCAGGGAGTGGTGTCGGGCGGGCAAAGCTCCTCAGGGGTATCTGATGTGGCCCTTGGGGTAAAGCAAGGCTGGGGTGGAGAGAAACCAAATAGCGTTATTAAGCCAGGGCAAACGAATGGCCCCGAGTCTTTCCCAGGACCATTGTTGTGCAACTCTTCAGCTAGCTGTCCTGCACCACTGCCATCTATTATTAAAGACCGTGGACAAGAGACTCCACTGTGCAGGCCTCAGTTTCCCCCTTCTTCCCCACCACTTCCAACCATCTCTGCTGATCCAAAGCCCCTCCAGCCAAAGCCACAGTGTCTCCCATGTGGCAGATAGCCTTCAGGACAGATGGAGATTCAGAAGGCCTTGCTCCCTATACCCCAGGGCCAGAGTAAAGCAGTGTGCCCAGCGCAGCCCCCGGCCCTTCTCCGGGCTTCTAGCAAGCAGGAAAAAAAGGCAGCTGAGCAGTGGGAGGTAAGAGACATCCCAGAAGACTAGGTGCAATTCCAGGGGACCAGCAGATGGGTCTATGAAGACAGGAGTCCCTTCTGGAGATGTCAGGCCCAGAAACAGCGCAGCCTGAAGGGGTGACAGAAGAGCAGCTTCCTGTCAAATCCTGTAAGGAGCACCAGGCCTGGTCTAGAAGAGCTGGGTGCGGGGGCTGCCCGGCCCACTCGGACACCCAAAGTGAGCTGAGGGAGCCCCAGCCCTTCCAGTTGAAGCCACAGTGATCTCCATGGGGTGAAAAGCCTTGGACACAAAATTTAAGGGGACACTCACCCTCGGGGTCGGGCAAACACCTCCTTGAACTGCACACCGTAAGCACCCCGCTGGCCTCACCCTAATCCGACCTTAATGCTAAGATTTTCTGCCAATGTTGTCAAAAACTCATCCGCAAAGATTCATTTGCTTTATAGAGGTTAAACAGTAATGTTCAGTATCAGCCATGCAGTCACTCACTTACCCATATTTACAAGCCACCCCCTACGCCCCACGCACTGAGCCTAGGCCTGGGGCGTTATTGCTGTGAACAATGGTGGCTTTCTAGGGAAGGGAACACACACTACCAACGGAAAAAATTACAATGTAACTCTATGTAATGTTGCCTGGCAGCTAGTATAAGAACTAAAACAAAGCGAAGGGACGTTGTTTCCAATCTGTAGTCAAGGAGGGCTGCTTGGAAGAACTGGGGTGTAGGCAGCCCCTGACAAAGTGACAGAGTGAGCCACCTCAAATCCTGAAGGAATCAGGCGCCAAGCAGCGGGGCATCAAGAGCAGAGTCTCAGGGGCTGGAATGGGATCCGTGTCTGAATCAAGAGGAGCAGAGATCAAGGAGCAAATAAAACGGTAAGATCTGAGGCCCCAGAGTTAGGCAGAGGTGAGGCACCAGGGCCTTTGGGGGCCAGAACTTGGTAATTAGGAATTCCTTCTGTGAGTGTGATAGGAAGCCAGCCAGGGACTCCGTGTGGGAAGGCGGAAGGGCACCGAGGGGGAGGGGCCGAGGGCGTGGCTAGGAAGCAATGGCTGCAGGAAGAGCCTAGACAAGGAAATCTCTTGAAACATCGGGTCCTTTCCAGTTTTGCCTTGGCTGGGCTGAGAGGATGTGGGCAAGCACCTTCGCCTTCCAAGCCCCAGTCCCCTGCTCTGTAAAACACAACTGATGACACCCACTTCCTGGGGTTGCCAAGATCATTTTAAAGAGATAAAATATGTAAAGCGTGATGTGCAGGCTGGCAGCTTCTGCTACCCTACATTCTCCTTAAGTTCTGCCCCCTAAACAGGAAAGCCTTCTGGGACAGTGTCCTCCTGGCAGAGGGCAGCCCCTTGGAACTCCCCCAGCTCTGGCACCCTGCCTGGCCCGCAGTGGCAGGCCACAAGCATCCCCTCCCACCCGCATTGCCTAACTGCTGCGGAGCACATGGCTGCTGGGCCCCACCCCGGAAGCAGCCGCAGTGCAGCCTGCAAACCGGGCTGCCTGTCTGCTCAGCTCCTCCCTCAGGGTGCGTGGCCAGGGCCCAGTGGAGGGGGTTAAGGACAGGAGAGGCTGCGAATGGCACTAGAGGTCACAGCCGAGACTTAGGGGAGGCCTGCACGCCCATCTGCAGCCCAGGCTTCCGGGGCCGTGGGCTGCACGCTCACTAGGCGAGCATGACCTGGGGAGACTGAGTGGGCCTGCCAAGAACAAAGCCCAGTTCCCGGATCCCCACTCTCATCAGCATTATGAAAGCACCTAGCACAGCGCCAGGCTAGGAGGAGGTGTGCAGAAAATGCCGCTGCCGCCCGCGCTCTGCAGAGGCAGACAAGTCTGCAGGGAAGGAACCAGGCAGGGCCTTGTCCTGAGCTTACCTCTTAACCCGAGCGAGGCCCTGCTTCTCTAACGCTCTCCAAGTGCCGCTACTCTCCCAAAAGGGGCCTCCAAATGACTTCTGACAGCAGGTGCTGTGAATCAGACTGACCTTTCTCTAGCCTCTTTCCCAGCCCAGCCCACATCCCTCAGATGAGAACTTGAACCCCACAGGGCAGCCCCCTCCACTGTGAAGGAGCCAGCACCCTGCCATGTGCAAGAGCAGAGCTGTGGGGAGGGCCTTTCTGGCTGGCCAGAGGGAATCCAGGTGCAATGCAGGGTTCCTTTCCTCCCCGCAGCCCTTTCGCCTGACCAACGCTGGAGGCCCCAGGAGGAACAGGTGCGCTCTCTAGTGGTCAGCAACAGCCAGCGATTCCCAACCTCAGAGAGAGGCTGGGATCACATCAGAGGAAGCCAGACAGGGGCATCTCCAGAATTGGGGATCTAGACCCCCCCGCTTCACCAGTGAGGCAAGTGAGGTGCTGAGGGAGACACACAGAGGACAGAGACAAGCCGGGGTTCCAAGGCACCCACATCAGCCTGAGTCCCCACCAGGGTTTTAGGCCTCTCACCAATCCAAGCCCCATTAAAGATGAGGAAACCACCTTGCAACAAGGTCAGAGCTGTGAGCAAAATCCTAATCAACTCTGCAGCTCCTGGAAAGTAGCTGAGCCTGCAGCGAGGGCCACGGAAAGGACTTCACAACAACAACAAAGTGCTTACTGCAGGCCAGATGCTGTCTTACCCATTCCCCAGATATGACCTCATTTGATACTTATAAGAGCCCTATTACCACCCTACTTTCAGATGATGCAATTGAGCACAAAGAAGTTACATGAGTAGCCCAAGTCCATAGCTAGTAAGTGACAAAGCTCCATTTAGGCCCAGGCTGCCAGGCTCCAGACAAGGGTGAAGTGTTGAGGCCTGGTGACATTCCAGGGCATGCCAAGGACCAGGCCCCCTGCTGTCTCCATGGCAGATCCAGCCCCAAACTGCCAGCTTGCAGCTCTGGGCAGGCTGGCCAGAGGAGGAATAGTCCTGTTTAAAGAAACCTCTATACAAGGAAACCCAGTCCTCCTGGTTGTCCCATTTGGGACCAGGTCTGGGTCTCCCAATTTTTAACTGATAGAAAAGAAATGGGGGGTGCCTGGGTGGCTCAGTTGGTTAAGCAACTGCCTTCAGCTTGGTATGATCCTGGAATCCCAGCATCGAGTCCCACATTGGGCTGCCTGCACAGTGTGAAGTCTGCTTCTCCCTCTGGCCCTCCCCTCTCATGCTTTCTCTCCTTCTCTCTCTTTTTCAAATACATAAATAAAATCTTTTTTAAAAAGATTTTATTTATCGGGCATCTGGGTGGCTCAGTGGGTTAAAGTCTCTGCCTTCAGCTCAGGTCATATCTCCAGGTCCTGGGATCGAGGCCCACATCGGGGTCTCTGCTCCACAGGGAGCCTGCTTCCTCCTTTCTCTCTGCCTGCCTCTCTGCCTACTTGTGATCTCTCTCTCTCTCTCTGTCATATAAATACATAAAATCTTTTTAAAAAAAGATTTTATGTATTTATATGACAGAGAGAAACATAGCGAGAGAGGGAACACAAGCAGGGGGAATAAGAGGGAGAAGCAGGCTTCCTGATGCGGGGTTCAATCCCAGAACTAGGGGATCATGACCTGAGCCAAAGGCTTAATGACTGAGCCACCCAGGTGCCCCAATAAATAAAATCTTTAGAAAGAGAGAGAGAGAGAGAGAGAGAGAGGAAGAGGGAGGGAGGGAGGGAGGGAGGGAGGGAGGGAGGGAGGGAAAGAGGGAGGAAGGAAAGAAGGAAGGAAGGAAGGAAGGAAGGAAGGAAGGAAGGAAGGAAGGAAGGAAGGAAGTGGGGATCATCCAAAGGATCACTTGGACCCAGGCCTCCCCCCTTTCTCTGGGGCCACATCTGGGCAGCCCAGGCCCCATGTTATACACTGTTTTAACTGGCCCATCTTTCAGAGATCACACAGATTT
>PITA01030920.1:0-15904 GCA_004023965.1 Spilogale gracilis
TCCTTTTTCTTTCTTAATAATTTATTTTATTTTTTTTAGTGTTTGAAGGCTCATTGTTTATTCACCACACCCAGTGCCCCATGCACTAATGCCCTCCTTAATACCCACCACCAGGCTTACGCATCCTCCACCCCCTCCCTTCCAAAACCCTCAGTTTTTTCTCAGACTCCACAGTCAAGACGTTTCTTAACTACGGTATCATGCCTTTTCCCTAAACTTTCCCCAAACCAAAATCTGTTCTGTATTTGTTTGGGGGGCTTTTATTCTTTGTTTCCCATTCTGGAAATACCTGTTGTGACTTTTCCATGTGGTCCTAGAGCTGGCATCATCATCCTCAGCTCCTCTGTGTGCACGGCCGAGATGGCTTGTCTTACTTTTCTCCACCAGTGGGTGGAAGAGCTAGGATGTGTGCTTGGATGTTCCTCTGCTGTTGCTTACTGAGAGCAGGCAGACCCCCACTCCTGCACAAAGGGCTGCTTCCTCCGGCTCTTACTCAGTGACTAGCTATGGGCATGTACCATGATGTGCTCTTTAGACAGATGTGTTGTAAGAGATGGAGTCCTCACTGAAGCCAATGAAATAAAAATGAAACAGGTTTTATTTTAAGGATCTTGGAACATCTCTCAGGACCCGAGTGCAGGAGTGTGGCCGGGCTTCTCACTAAAGGAAACAGAAATGGAGCTGGAGACAGAGACTCCCCTGGGCCTTTGTGTCCACGCAACTTGTTTTGTTTGAATGTTGGCTTCATTCTTCTGTGTCACTGGAGCCAGTCTTTAAAACTAAGTGCTGCCTGTTTTACATACTATAGCTTCAGTGACCCAGAAAACCCAGCCATTTTGGAGGCAGGGGTTGTGACCACCTTGGGCCTGTATGCCTTCCCCCTACACGTACATACACGCCCATAACACATATGCACACACGTGTGTACACACATGGGTAAAGGGGTGGGTTCGGGGCGTGGAGAACGTCTCAGAGGAGGGGAGGTGTTGGGACATGAAACTTCATAGCTACATCATAAAGCTTATCCTGGATGTTCCACATTGCCCCTCGACTCTCCTCACACTCAGGATCATGATGGTCCAAAGAAGCATTCAGAGACCTCCAGTGGCCCAGGCAAAGGCTCAATGGACCCTCGACTTCAGGACCGTGACCATGGGTAAAAGGATGTCATGTCACCGAACACAGTGTTGTTTTACTGGGTCGGGCTTCTCTGGAAGATGCAGGAAGCAATGTGGTGCGAATTCCTCCCCCATCTCCTTTGTGAATTTTTTTTCGGGCCATTTGTGCAAAGATGAAATACCATTTTTCTTTTCTTTTCTTTTTTTGAAGATTTTATTTATTTATTTGACAGAGAGAAACACAGCTAGAGAGGGAGCACAAGCAGGGGAGTGAGAGAGGGAGAAGCAGAGCAGGGAGCCCGATGCGGGACTCGATCCCAGGATTCTGGGACATGACCTGAGCTGAAGGCAGTCGCTTAACCAACTAAGCCACCCAGGCACCCCCAAGCACCATTTCTTTAATATTCTGAGATTCACATATTTTTTAACTTTTTTAATTATTAAAAGTTTTTTAAATAGAATTTTAAAAAAGATTTTATTTATTTATTTATTTGACAGAGAGAAACACAGCGAGAGAGGGAATAGAAGCAGGGGGAGTGAGAGAGGGAGAAGCAGGCTTCCCGCCGAGCAGGGAGCCCGATGTGGGACTCGATCCCGGGTCTCCAGGATCATGACCTGAGCCGAAGGCAGTCGCCCAACCAACTGAGCCACCCAGGCGTCCCTAATTATTAAAAGCTTTAATTTAAATTTTAGTTAAACATACAGTGTGATATTAGTTTCCAGTGTACAATATAGTAATTCAATACTTCCATACATCATGCCATACTCATTGTGACAGTGAACTATTTAACCCCCATCCCCTATCTCCCACCCACCTCCCCTCTGGTAACCAGCAGCTTGTTCTCTACGGGTAAGAGTCTGTTTCTTGGTTTGCTTTTCTCTCTTTCTTTCTTTTTGTCCCTTTGCTTGTTTACTTTGCTTCTTAAATTCCACATGCGTGAATATGGTATTTGTCTTTCTGTGACTGACATATTTCACGTAGCATAATATGCTCTAGTTCTATCCACATTATCATAAATGGAAAGATTTCATTTGTTTTGCGACTAATATTCCATTGTGTGTGTGTGCGCGCATATTCTCTATCCACTCATCGGGTGATGGGCACATGGGCTGTTTCCATAATTTGGCTATTGAGATAATGCTGCTATAAACATCAGGGTGCATGCATCCCTTTGAATTAGTGTTTTTGGATTCTGTTGGTAAATGTCTATTAGTATAATTGCTGGATCATAGGGTGTTTCTATTTTTAACTTTATTTTATTTTATTTTTTATTAGTTTCAGAAATAGAATTCAGTGACTCATTAGTTGCATATAATCCCAAGTGCTCATTACATCATGTGCCCTCCTTAATACCCATCACCCAGTTACCCCTTCCCTCTAATCTCTCCCCTCCAGCAACCCTCAGTTTGTCTTAAAAAAAAACATGTTTTAGTATCTTCAGAATTAAGATAGTCTTTAGAGTTGATGGCATATCACAGCTTTCCTGGTAGAGGACTTTTTACTTAGTGGTACAGGAAATAGTGGTCTTACGCATCAGCGGTGTTTTAAGTCCTTTGAAATGGGACAGTTGCCAAGGTACATTTCTTTGAAAAAAAAAAAAGAAAGCAAATGACATGGTAGAACAGACTGGCCTGGCAACAAGGGTAGGTTTCATGGCTTGAAGCAAATGGGTCTCAGAGCCAGAAGGGACATAAACTTGTCTCTAGGAGCCTAATATCGGGAACTGAGCTAGGCTGGAATTGTAGCACATAGAGGCAAATTTGGGCTACATGTAAAGAGCTCCTTTGCATTGTTTTACTGAATACTGAAATGAGGTGTAGAAATTGATTGTGGAGTTCCATTCTAAGGGGCCCTCTAAAAGTGAGGTGATTCTCCATAGTCTTGGAGGTTGTAAGAACATCTGACTAATGACAGAAGTGTGGATTAGCAGACTTTCAGTTGTATTGACTTTGGCTGCAAGTCACTGAAAATGTGAATTCAAGTCGGCTTAAGGAGGAAGATAATTTATTATCTCACATAAAGGGAAGTCAGTAGTTGAATCCCAGAAATCCTCATCAATCTGTTGAGTTTCCTTTTGCTTTTTCAATTAGCTCTAATTAAACTGTCTTAATTTTTCCTCAGGAAAGACAAAAAGCATTTACTGTGTCCTGTTTTCAGAAAAGAAAGTGACTATGTTAACCCTTTCTTGCCCTGGGGTTTGATCAGGCCATTCAAGGACCCTGACCTGGTCTCTGACCTGGTCTTGACCTCTGAGCAGAATGTTTCAGGGCTCTTGAGAGCTGTAGTCAACTCATGAAAATGCCCAGAGGAAGGAAAGGAATATTCTTTCCTATTCTTAGCATTTTAGGAAAAGGGACCATTCCTGGACTCACTAGACTTCCTCTTGCACTTTATTGGTCAGAAACAGACTAAAGCCACGGAATTGGGGCCTAAACATCGATGTGGTCCATCAGCCATTAGTGCTGCAGCTGGGGTGAAGTGTGGACATAAGTAAAATCATGGTTTTACCAGAAGGTTGTTTTCTAAATAGTGCCCACCTCAGGGGCTTTTCAAGGTCACTTGTAGACATAAGGGTTCCCAACAGGTAACATGTACCTGTGTCAGTTTGCAGTCTTGGAGTAAGCCCTAGTGAGGAGGCATCTCTGTTCTGATCCATGTTCTGACCTCTCCGCCGTTTGAACCCAACTGAACGGTGGCAAAGGGCCAACCACCGATAAAGCCACCCTGCTAGGCAAAGGTTAATGTAGTCATTTTTCATCCTGGAAAATCATTCTGGTGGCATTTTGTTCTTAAAAAACTTACAAGAGATAAAAATGAATGAAGAGATTAGGACAAGCAGGAGGAAACTCAGCACTTTAACAAACTTTACTGGAAAATAAAACTTGAGGTCTAGTTGTCCACTGGGGCAGGAGACTTCTAGATGCATCTCAGGGAGAAGAATCAAGGATAGCAGGAGGAGGTAGAGTGAAGGGGGCACAGGTACCTTGGTGGGACCAGGATTCCTCTCTTCCCTGGGAGGGAATGATATCAAAGCCAAATTGTAGGAAATTGCCACAGCTCTCTCCTGTTTGACTTACGAAAGTGGTGATTTTATGAAGTTCAACTTAATATTTAGTTAAGAAATGGCCAAAGAGGGAAGACACTATGAGTAGAAATGAATACTGAATATTTTAAAGTTCCCTTCATTTTAAGGAATCCAGCCAGAAGCATTGCTCCCTCCCAACACCAATCCTATTTTCCTAAGCAAAATGCCCTTCCCATACCAATCCTTTGCCCTTACCCCTACCCCATCCCCCTGGACTTCTCCACTTTCCTCCTTATTTCCCTCCCTCCTGGAGAAGGTTTCTGATATGTGAACCTAACAAGCAAGAATAGGAGAATGAAGGAATTCTCCCACTTCTTCTCCTTCCCTAAGACAAGCTTCACCTGCCATGCTTTACCACAATAAACAGTGCAAAATCCACTATAAAAGAGTCAACTTTTCTATGCATCTACAGCTCAAATTAAGACAAGTACTATAGACTAAAATTCTCATCTAGATAAGAATTTAATGGCCTGTAAACTTCAGTGAAATCATAAGAATAAAATTCCATCCATTTTCTACAGAACACGTGCATGAACTGGAAAATGTTAAAGGATATAAAAATGTGTCCAAAATATTGTGTTAGAAACACATCTCCAAAGTCTTCTTAATTTCAAAAAGATACTCATCATGATTACCTCCATTAACCAGATCAAATAAAATGTGATGGTTTTCTATAATAGCTGTACTCCCTACATCAGGAATATTTACTGAAATAAATGGATGTATTATGGCCCCAAGAGAGAGAAATGTGCTGATGGGTGGTGGTTTGCTGTGGAGAAATCACTAACATTTAAGTGAAAGATATTGCATTGAGTTTACACCAGTTTTCTTACTTTATCTTATCAATGATTACATGAAAAAGAAACTGGCGTACAGAGTTGTCACGTACGAACAATGTCAGAGTTGGGGTTCGAATCCCGGGCAATGTGACACCAGCCCTAGGTTTAAAGGCAGACTGCCACAGCAGGCCCAAAGAAGGTTGTGTGCAATCTTCTCCAATCCACTTACCTAGTGTTGGGAGATCCCTGGGGCCTAAATATCTGGACTGTGTCCCACTTTCTGTCTCCCTGATTTATCTCTGGCAGGCCCTCTCTCAAGATGGGAATCTCACAGTTATTTTGCTTTTTTGGTTCATTACCCTTTTATTTTACTTGAATTTTAGAGACAGCAGAGGGTAAAACAGACTTTACTTTCTTAGCAGCTTCACTGTTGCAGACCAGTGCACTGAGACAATTTCAGTGCCTCCGTTTGAGTCTTGACATGAACCAAGAGCATCTTCTCCACCTTCCTGGCTAAGCCCCAGGTTAGGCCTGACAGAGATGCTGTCTGAAATGGTGACTTCAGAGTCTGGGGTATCAGTTGTTAAGTTCCCTTGATTGCACTTGGGGAAACTCCAGGAAGATTGGAATCCAGGGCCATGGCAGAGAGTGTCTAGACCCATTGGTCCTACTTTTCATTATATATTCTTTTTTAAAAAATATTTTATTTATTTGACAGAGAGAAACACAGCCAGAGAGGGAACACAAGAAGGGGGAGTGAGAGAGGGGGAAGCAGGAGGGAGCCTGATGTGGGGCTCGATCCCGGGTCTCCAGGATCATGACCTGAACTGAAGGCAGTCGCTTAACCAACTGAGCCCCCCAGGCGCCCCTCATTATATATTCTTAAACATAAACAAACAGAACAGAAGTTGCAGACTCAATATTTTTTATAGCTTAGGTCACCAAAGGACAATGGTGCACCTGCTGGACCATCAGGGTTCTGGACCGTTGTCTGTCTGCGGCAGAAGCACGGGGTTGAAGTCCAGCCTCTGGTCCCACCACAGCAGACGCATGCTTCCACCTCTGCAGACCCTCTGCTCAGTCTAAAGTGAAAGCACTGATCGCAGTCAGGAATGTTGTGGTAGCAGAGGGATTGGCAAGATTATAATCTGAATTCACTGATTTTGTCTACAGGGTATCTTGGTTTCTTTGCAGAATAGGGGATTTACTTGAACAAACACTGAAGAAATGCTCCTGTCAATCTGGCCATGCCGTAGTCCCTGTGAGCACGGGGGCATGTCCCGACAATTGGTGGTTCCTTTCTGGGGGTGTCCCCATAGCTGCCTCCTCAGTCTCCTCAAGCTCATGAGGTGGTTTGTTCTTACTGTTCATTCCTGCATCCTTAACTTAGACATCAGATTTACTTGATAAATATCTGTGAATGTCTTCCACCTTCTTCCCTTCTGTGGGATTTGTATTTGTCCTCGAGCCTACCTGGGCAGAAGCAGGCACTCCCTCCTCACCCTGACACTTCCTGCCTTTACCTGTTTTGGAGGTCGATCACATCATCTGGCCAGTACTTCTCTGCTGATTGTCCTCACTCTATCATGAGCTCCCTTGTTACTCAAGAGATGTTTGCTGAAGTGAACTCAATCATTTCATTGAAGCTTATAAACCACCCTTGCTACAGAAGGAGAAACAGTCCCCGAGTGTCCAGTGCCTTCCATGCGTACATCATGGGATTGGAGACAGCTGGGGTTCGAACAGGCATCTGCACGCACCCAGTCTGTGGTGCTGAGCGGCCTTCCCATTGTCCGTTGGCTCAGCTGGCTGAATCACACCTGCTCTTTGACCCTGGGTTCTGTGCTTTTGGGAGAGCTGGCTACAATGCTGCCATCACCAACTGGGATTTCGACACAATGGGATCAGCTGAATGAGCGCCTCCTGTTGTTAAGGACATCCTCTGAGCTGCAAGAAGCTTGGTCTTAGGATATGTTTATGGGGTCCTCATGCTCAGGGGAGGAAGCCATCCCCGGGAGCCTCTGAGAGTCTCAGGTCCAGGGTCAGCCCCCTCTTCTCCTGTCACTGGGGCATTGGTCACACAGCTGAGGGTGCCGTTACCATGACAGCACCATGGCTTCTCTCTGGGGCCTCTTCCCACATGACCGTCCCAAATCAAAGTCCTGCTTTGATGCATTTAGGGGGCTGGCCCTTACTGCCTTGTTATGTGACAAGGAAGCAGGGACATGTTGGACTTTGGAGTCCCTGTTCAAAGGCAAAAATCTACCCATAGAGAAGGAATGCCAAATAAGGAGACGTGTAAGTGACTTGGGGAGTCACACATGTGCGGATGACAGACTTCCGAGCTGTGTTTCCTCCTCCTCCCTGCCCCCACCTCGTTTCCTCCTCTTCTCCAGCCTTGTCCTCCTCCTCCTCCTTCTAAGCAAAGCTAAGGACTTTGCCGGATCTGATTGCAGGTTGGTGTGAGTGCGCTGTTGCGAGACATCGGCAGGATGGGAGGATCAAAGAGTCCTGCAGGTGGGGCTCAGTTTGGGAGAACATTGGCTTCTCGGGCGAGAATGCATGGCATCTGGGTGTCATGGCCCCCAACTGCCTGTGAGGATGGTAGGAGTCCTCAGTGGGATCCAAGGAGATGATGAGCTGGTTGGGGTATCTTCCTGCTGTTGTAGGATGTGGATGTTGAGAGCCAATAAGTCACAGTGGCCCATTTTGTGGAAATTATTTGACACAAAATGTGTCAAATAAATCTTAGAAGTTTTTTTTAAAAAAAGGAAGAGAGTTTTATTCAAGCCCAAGTGAGGACAGGTGCGCTGGATACACAATCTTCACACAGAAGAGAGTGCTTCGGGGAGGCAGTGTTTAGTAAAACAGGGTTGTATATGTTTTTTGTTACACCAAGAGTTATGGATCATCATAATGGAAGGACATTCCAGAAAATTATAAACTTCATCTCATGCTTTTAGTATGTGCAAACCTACAGGCTTCAGAGATATGGGACGGAATTTAGGGAGATCTTTACTCTCATCTTTAGTTTGAAATGTTTTTTAGGTCATTTGCTAATGAAGCAGATATACAATGGGTGCTTGGGGCAGAAATAGAGCCCATGCTTTGGACTTTAGTGAAGTCGTTCTCATCTTAGTGAAAGTTAAAGTCCAGCTTCCCTGGGAGCCCAGGAGCAGGGCCCACAAGCATAAAAAGTTGAAATTGTCCTTTATTATTATCTTTTATAAACTAGGTTGCTGTGTTAGCCTGAAATGTTTGTTAGCTTCGGCCACTGTGGCAAAATGCCACTGCACTGGGTGCCTTAACCAACAGAAGTCTATTTCTCATGGTCCGGAGAGTGGGGAGTCCAACGTCATGATGCTGGCTGATTGGCTCCTAGGGAAGACCCTCTTTCTGGTTTGTAGACAGCTTCCTTCTCTCCGTGTCCTCACATGGTGTGGGGGGGCAGGAAGGGTCTCTTTGGTGTCACTTCTCACAAGGGCACTAATTCCCATTATACCCTCATTTAATGCTAATCACCCCCTAAAGGCTCTATCTCCAAAACTGGGGGTCAGGGCTTCAACATAGGAACTTTGGAGGGGCGCAAACATTCAGTCCACAGTAGTCATGATGCTCTGGCATGGACCTTATGTCTACATCTTTTGGAGCCAAACTGCCTGAGATTCAAATCCTGCCTCTGTTGCTTGCATGCACTGGGACCCTAGACAAAATTTTAAATCTCTCTAGGCCTTAGTTTCTCCATCTGTAAAGTGAGGATGGTAAAAAAAAAATTCCTATGTTGAAATAAATAGTGTCAAATGAGGCTCTATTAGATAAGCCATAACATTGACTCACATAGCTTTTCACAGTCAATAAAGTTCTCTAAGATGCTCTGAGCCAACCTGGCCTTTATCTTCTTCCTTTCTTTAGGAAGGCAGGACTTCTGGCCCTGATAACCCTTCCTGCCTGAAGCCAGGGTACCAGGACAGGACGCTCTCAGCAGTTATCTTGGCAATGTAAAGACTTGCCTGAAAGTCAAGACCTATTCTTTTTTTTTCTTTTCTCATGGAGGGTGCATAGTTTGTTACCAGTAAAATACATCTGTGCATGTGTGTGTGTGTTTGTGGGAGTGTGTGTGAGTATGCATGTGTCTGCTTATACACACACCTCACTGCATAAGTCTGCATGGAACCACACTGTGGGCCTTGCTCCCACCTGCCAGGCTGCAGGAAGCCCTCACCTTGGGGTGAGGGACACAGGAACAGTTTTCCCGATGCTTGGATCCGCTCCCCTCTCCTTATCTTCTTGGCTCTTTGTTGTCTGGTATTGACCTGTGATGTCCGTGTCAGTGTCCAACACTGGTCTGGTGGTCCTGAGTCTCAGGGCTGAGAGGCTAAGTCCCACCGTCTCCTGCCTGCAGTGCTCAGTGTGGAATTTCTCAACAACTGGGTCCCTATTTCTTCTGACAGTTCTATGTTTTACACAAATTTGTGCATCACAGGAGCTGCAGGGAACATGGTCCTGTGGGTGACTTCCCTCGAATAAATTGGAACCAACACCTACTCGGCTTCTTTGTCCCTGTGTTGAGTCCCTGCCCCTGCCCCTGCTCATACCCATGGAGGTCTTAAGGAGGGTATTATTTCAGGGAACAGTGTATTAGTTTCCCGTGGCTACTACAACAAATTACCACAAGTGTAGTGGTTTAAAACAATGCAAATTTCTCAGCTTACAATTCTGGAGGTCAAAAGTTCACAATCAGTTTCAATGGGCTAAAAACCAAGCCTGGTTCCTTCTGGAGGCTCTAGAGAAGGATCTGCTTTGTCGTCTTTCCCCGCTTCTTAAGGCCACCTGCACTGTTTGCCTCATGGACCCTTGCCTCCCTCACAGCCGGCAGGGGTCTACCTTCCTCACTCTCCTTTCTGCTTCCATGGTCACAGCTCTTCTGTGACCTTACCGCCTCCCTTTTATGAACACCCTGTGGTTATATTGAGTGTCGGGGACCGTGTGTGATCTGCCCCTCCCGCCAAGCCACCAGAAACGTTGGTGGAGGTACCCGTGAATGTGAATGAAAGTCCTTCCGGGCTTTCCCCGCCTAGAATCCGGAAAGCTATGTACCCTGTGACCCTGTGAGCCTGGGCAATATGTCCTTTGTGTGCTTATCCAAGACGCATAGTTCCATTTAATCCTCCTCCTGGTAATCCTATCTCTGTATCTCTTATCTGTATTCCTTGATCCCTCTGCCTCACTGTTCTTGGCTTCTGTGAGTTTAAGCAATCACTCTGTACCCTGCAGTAACAATGATCACCCTGTCTCTAGGGCAAGGTGCAAAAGCAGTTAAAGATTTATTTGATAAACTTTAACCTAACTGCACTGCCCAACTTCCTCACTCTGTAATAATAAAAGACTGGGACCCTTGACAGTCAAGAGAGACAAAGGCGGAGCATAAGGCAGAGGAAAAGGCAGAGAGCCTGTGAAGTGAGGACCAGAGAGCAAGAGGGTAGCAGAGAGAGCAAGAGAGACAGAAGCAGAGCCAGAGCCTGAGCCAGAGCCAGAGCCAGAGCCAGAGCCAGAGCCTGCTCCACAGGTCTCTCCTGACTGACCTCGGGTCTGTCAGCTTGCATCAGATCTCTGTGTCCATGTCACTACTGTGCCTGCCAGACATCCCGTGGTTCGGGACCCACATCTCTGCTGAGGCTGGTCCCCGGCAATTGAGCCCACCCATATAATCCAAGACAATCTCCTCCCCAAATCCTTAATTTGACTTCACCTATGTCAAAGTTCATAAAGGGAAACCTAACTAGAGAGGACTTGGGATGCTACAAATGGGCCTGGTATGGGGAGCTGTGCCACTGAAGAAAAGATATAAATTTTATAGGAAATTTTACAGGAAAAGTTGTCAATCATAGGCCCCAACAGAAGAATCTCAACAGAAAAGACTCATCAGTGACAGGCCCCAATGGGGAAGATGGACATGGCATCTCTTACAAGTCCTTGGCCACTCCTGCACTCAGCCGATGAGAGACCCTCATCACTGGGAACTCCTGCGTGTCTCCCGAGGACTTGGCTCAAGATAAACCCTCCTAGCTTCCCCTTCCTTCTCCATAAAATAATGTTCCTGTCTTTGGTCTGTTGGACTCACCTGTGGTTTTTCTTGCTTGTCTCGATTGCTGTTCTCTGCTATTCTTAAATAAATCCCTTTTTTTCCTGGTAAAATAGTTGGCAGTTTCATTTTTAAGGTTAACACCTGCGAAGTCCTTTCACCATGTAAGGTGACATAGTCAGATCATCCCCTGCTCTGGGGATCAGGACATGGGCATCTTTAGGGCGCATGGTTGTGCTCTTCCCACATTAGACTCAAACAGATGCTGCCTGTGTCAGACTCTGTTCAGGGCTGCACATGAACCCTTTACTTTAATCCTGATGAGGGCCCCACATGTTCCTTACTGCCAATGTGCTAATACAGGAGTTGAGGCTTAGGGAGGTCCACTTCATGCAGGGGTGAGGCTGGAACTCAGACACCCTGTGATCTGTTTTAAGAGATTCTTTTCTGAACCACAGGCTCCAGCCCAGCCTCTCAAACCACGCTGTAGCTCAAGACTGGAAGGCCTCCTCTCAGGCTCTGCCTTTGTCCTGTCACCTCTGGGGTACCTCGTTGCCCATGCTGTGTGATAAATGACCACAAGCTTAGCACCTGAAGCAACAGCCAGTCACTGGGTCAGAATCCAGGTTCAGTGGTGTTCTCCCCTCCTCCAGGTCTCGTGAGGCTGAAGCCGAGTGTCAGTTGGGCTGGGGTTCTGTGGAAGAACCTGCTCCAGGGCTCCTGTAAGTGCTTGGCAGAACACAGCTCCTGGCAATTCAGGCCCCCGTTTTCTTTGTTAGCTGTCCTCAGAGGGTGTTCTCAGCTCCTGGACACCGTTCACATGGCTCAGCACCTGTTGGGGAGGTGTGGGGTGTGCACAGGTGAAGTGGTAATTGAGAGAGAAGCAGACTTCCTGTGTTGGCCCAGAGGAGGGTGCAGGCAGGAAAATATCCAAATATGGAAAAGACTCCGATGGGCTGTGGGCTTAAGAGGTGTCTTCTTGGACACAAGGATGGTTTCAAAGGATGTTTCCAGGAGACTGTGAACTTACCAAGAACATATCTGTGGAATCTGAGGTTAGAACTCGGGGCTCTCAAAAGCCTTTCTTTCCATAGTGCATCCAAGTCTGTGTTTGACCTTTTCCTTGAAATAGTCCGCTGTAGCATTCCAGCTGTGTGATGGTGGGCAAGCTAATAACAGCTCTGTGACTCAGTTTCCCCATGGGTAAAGTACAGATGATGGCTGTCTTTACCACACAGGGCTGTTACAGTCTACGTTTTTAGAACTTATAAACATATCCAGTGCATGAGACAAAATAAGAGCAAGCATTCAGTTTTAGGACACAGCTGAAAAGTGTTTTGAGTTTGTAGAATGGGATGGACCCTTGTGAGAGCAAACCAAGTGTCTTTAATGATGGGAAATGTTCAGGTGAATCAACAGGGAGCATTCAAGTTGAGCCTCTGTCTGAAGGCAGGTGAAGCAGGACTCCCACTGGTTTCCAGGGTGTGGGAATGTCATTGTTTTGGATGGACATGCCACTGGTCACCCACGCCACTTTAGGGGAGGCGATGAGGCACTCTGTGGACCATCTTTGGCTAACCCCACCAACAGAAGAAGTCAGGAAGCAGCCAGAGAAGCAGGAATGCTGAGGGAGGCCTTGAGCAGGGCCCTGCAGTCATCCTAACTGCTCCTGGCTTTCCCAAATAGTGAACTTCTTTCCTCCTAAATTCACTTGGATTGTTCAGGGCTTTTGAGCTCCCTGGTATTTTATTGAGAGTTTCAGATTTTCCCAGCAACTTCTGCTGGCGTCATAAGCAGCGATTTGGGTCAAGACTAGAGATTTGCGTGCTTCATTCCCAAGACTCTGCTGTGTCTATGGTTCAGGGCTACCTGTTTTGTTTTGGAAAATTTCTGGGCTGAAATATTTTGGTTGTTAGAAAGTGGGGAAATCAAAAACATGACTGTTCATATGCTGAAATCAAAATTGTTGTGTGTGTGTTTGTGTGTGTATGTGTGCACCTATGTGTGAACTATTGTGTGTATGACTCTGTGCATGTATGTGTGTAAACCTGGTCCCATGTGTACATTCTTCCTTGTCCTGAGACAGTCTAGGGGAAGCAAGAGAAGCTGAACTCCTATGAAGTCATTAACCCCATCTGAAACTGGGGTTAACAGTTTCCATATGCTTAGGAACAAATACCTCCTTCTGGGAATGAGAACAAATGAGAGGTAACAGCCATCAGGGAGTACTGGTTGTCTGGGAAAAATTAGAAGTAATAATCTAAAGCCTCCTTGCACAAATATTTCTGTTTTCCAGGTGCCTAAAAAAGGGTCAGCCATGAAGAAAGGCATTTGTGATGTCTTGTGTCCACTAACAAGTGATAACCACAAGATAATGACAGTAGGACTGAAGGATGCTTCCCTTCTCCCAACCCCTCATCCTTGGGAACAGTGCCTGTATAAACCTGCACACTATGCCTTGAGAGAGACATTCCTTTCTTGTTGGCTCCCTTGTATGCAAAAGCTACCTCTAAAAAACCCCATCTGCTGTCCTTCTCGAGCTCAGTGTTCATTCCTTAGACACTAGGCTCAAGAACTTAGAGTGGAGGGTCTGATAAAGGTCCCACTTGGTTAAGGTTGGTTGGTCTGATAAGGGCTTCATGTAGTCTTGTCCATCTTCATAAAAGGCTGTCTATCAAACTGTGCTCATTTAGAAATTTTAGGGGTGATGGATGCCTGGTGGTATAGTTGGTAAAGTGTCTGAGTCTTGGTTTGACCCAGGTCTGATCTCAGGGTCATGAGATTGAGCCCTATGTCGGGCTCAATGGGAAGTCTGCTTAAGATTCTCTTCCCCCACCGCAAATAAATAAATAAATCTCAAGTAAAATAAACAAAATAGGGGAGGTCAAAGAGAGTACCTGTCCACAAAACCCTTAGAAGTGAAAGCCTGGACTGTCACTCTTCTACTCCGGGTAGAGAAACAGGACTTAAAGGCTGTTTGCAGGACACAGAACCTCAACGCTCAGGCGTGTGTTGGTGTCTGCAATTCCTAGACTCCTGTGGGCTCCTATTCACTGAGCTGTGTTTGGTGCTGGCTTTCCTCACATGGAGGGGCAGGGTGGGGTAGGGAATATCAGAGAGACCCCAAGCTGTGCTTCAGGGGTGCCGCTGAGGGGTTTATCACTGCAATCATAGCTCACAATACACATTTTTTCCCCCAGCTTCTGGCTATGTGACTTGAGGAAGAATTGATTTTTCTAAGGAGCTGGTTCTATTTCTGCACAGAGTTAACTCTGTAACTGATTGTGTTATTCTTTTTGCTTTGTTCACTGGGGAGCTGAGAGTAAAATTCATGTTCAAGTTTAAGAACTGGGTTAGACAGCAGATTGTGGACTTCTAACCCTCCTTTAGACCTGATTTTCTATGATAATCTAGAGTGTGAGGTCATCTATTCACATTTTCCCATTTCCATGTGCTAGTGAGTTCTATCAAATCCTGTGGAACAAGTCAGCTGCAAATGTTACATATTTTTTAAAAAGGAGAATAGGTGTTATTTCTTCCTTGAATGTTTGGTAGAATTCCCCAGGGAATCCGTCTGGTTCTGGACTCTTGTTTTGGGGAGGTTTTTGATCACTGCTTCCATCTCGTTACTAGATATAGGTCTATTCAGATTGTCAATGTCTTCCTGTTTCAGTCTTGGAAGTTTATAGGTTTCCAGGAATGTATCCATATCTTCTAGGTTGTTAAACTTATCGGCATATAATTGTTGATAGTAATTTCTGATGATTGTTTCTATTTCCTCCGTGTTAGTCGTGATCTCTCCCCTTTCATTCATAATTTTATTAATTTGGGTCTTCACCCTTTTCTTTTGGATGAGTTTGGCCAATGGTTTATTGTTCTTATTAATTCTTTCAAAGAACCAGCTTCTAGTTTTGTTGATGTGTTCTACTGTGTCTCTAGTTTCTGATTCATTGATCTCTGCTTTAATCTTAATTATTTCCCATCTTGTGTGGGGGGTTGGTTTAATTTGTTGTTGATTTTCCAGTTCTTTAAGGTGTAATGAGAGTTGGTGTATTCGGGATTTTTCAATTTTTTTTGAGTGAGGCACGTATTGCATGGAGCACTGGGTGTGGGGCATAAACAATGAATCTTGGAACACTGAAAAAATAAAATAAATTTAAAGTAAAAAATTTTTTAAAAACCTGTGATATTTATTAATTGGCTAGCAGGCGGAACTCCCCCTACCCCCTACACACACACCAGGAGGATACGGATAGAGTACTAAGGTGGGGCTGGGCTGGGCACAGATGGGGCGATGGAGGGTCTCAGCTTGGGGTCAGGAATCTGGGAAAGCCATCTAGGCACTTGAGAGGCGCATAGAGAGGTGAAACTAACCAGGCTTGCTCAGTTCCTGCGTTAAGAGCATGAGCTGCCAGCTCTGGGCCCACCTCTTCCAGCTGGTTGCATGTACTTGCTGTGTTAGGCACGGTGCCTAATCTCTCTGAGCCTCAGTTTTCTTCTCTGAAGAATGGGATCAATAACAGAGTCAGCTTCATAAAAGATATGGAATCTTAAGTGAGATCAATTTATCAGGTGTTGAGCAGAGGGCCTAGCATTAGGGACTAGCTGTCATGATGATGATGATGATGATGATGATGGTGATGATGATGATGACGGTGGTGATGGTGATGATGATGATGATGACGGTGGTGATGGTGATGATGATGATGGTGGTGATGTTGATGATGATGATGACGGTGGTGATGGTGATGATGATGACGATGGTGATGATGATGATGACGGTGGTGATGGTGATGGTGATGATGACGACGGTAGTGATGGTGATGATGATGATGACGA
>PITA01030921.1:0-15908 GCA_004023965.1 Spilogale gracilis
GCCTCCAGACCCTCCAATTTGTTTCTACCTTTTTGCCGATGTTCTTTGTCTCTCGTGGCGGTCCAGAAGTGGGAAATATCACATTTCAGGCTGGTTTCATGGGTGTTCACGGTGGTCTTGTAGTGGTTTTTTTGTTGGAATTCAGCTCTCTTCAGGGAACTCCCTGAAATGCGGTCACCTGGCCTTCCGCCATCTTCGGGTCTCTTTTTTTTTTTTTTTTTAAAGAAGGGACTTCACTAAAGCGAAAATATAATGGAAGTTGGGTAGAAGACTAAATTTCTGGAAACAAAGTAAGAAATAATATTGGGTGCCAAGTTAGACTTGTAATAAATCGTAATTTAAAAGGAAATGACAAAATATCTACAGGTGAATGATAAAGCATTTTGTATCAAAATTTGCTGGAAGTAGCCAAAGCAGAGGAAATTTATCAGTTTTAGCAGATTTTCTGAACAGAAAATAGCAATACTGAAAAATAAATTAGCAAAGATTTTAACCTCACCTGGAAAAAGAAGAGTGAGCTAAAAGAAGAAAAAGAGCCACCAACCAACAAAAAACAAGAAAGAATATAATGTAAAGAGAGTACAAAACAGAAAAACAATAGAGAAAATTAATAATACCCAAATATGATACTTTGAATACTAACCATAACAATATTAACGAAAAGAGCTAACGTTTTTTTCAATACAGTAATAATTTATTTTATTTTTTTCAGTGTTCCAAGATTCATTGTTTATGCCTCACATCCAGTGCTCCGTGCAATACGTGCCCTCAGTACTCACCACCAGGCTCTCCCATCCCCTCGACCCTCCCCCCTTCCAAAACCCTCACTTCATTTCTCTGAGTCCAAAGTCTCTCATGCTTCATCTTCCTCTCTAATTTACCCCAGTTCACATTTCCTTTCCTTCTCCCACTGTCCTCCGTGTTATTCCTTATCAAAAAGGGCTAATATTTAGCACTCACTGGCACTGTGTTAAATGCTTTATTTATGTTAGCTCATCTAATCCCGTAACAGCCCTGCTGCGAGGGCATTGAAGGCATTATAATTACCTCCATTTTACAAAAGAGGAAAATGAAACTACAAGAAGTTGAGTCACCTGTCAAAGGTTATGCAACTAGTTAATGGCAGAGCCAGGATCCCAACTAGGGGGCCTGGTTTACCTTTCAGAAGACAGAAGAACCTCTAGCAAGATTGACCGGAGAAGTGAAGAGGTGAGTAGGCAAAATACACAATAAAAAGGGAGAGAGAGAAAAACTATTTTTGAACAACTAGCTTATACTGCAATAAATGTGTAAATCTTTGTGTTTGTTTTGCTATGGCTGCTATAACAAAATACCACAGGCTGCAAGATTTAAAGGATGCTAATTTCCTCGTAACTGTGGACAATAGAAGTCTAAAATCAAGGTCTTTGCCAGTTTGGCTTCTCCTGGCCTCCGTCCTCGGCCTGCAGATGGCCTCCTTCTCATTGTGTCTTCACCTCGTGTTTTCTCTGAGTGAGAGCAGGCTTGCTGTCAAATTTATCTGTGGGGCCAAACATCTTTATATAAGGACATCAGTCAGATTGGATTAGGGCCCCCCTCTAAGGCTTCATTTGAACTTAATCACTTCTTTGGAGACCCTTCCTCCCAAAAGAATCACACTCTGAGGTACGGGGTGTTAGAGAATCAACATCAGCCCATAATAGCCTAGAAAAGCGGATTTTGGTGGCAGAGGACAGAGTGGTGGTGGTGGGGGCAACTACCGGCCTAAGGTAAAACACAAGATTAAATACATCAATAACAGTATGGTTATCAGCCTTCCTCTTTTCCTCCCCAACTCGTCAATGAATTGAAACCCTGTTGATTTTACAGGTGAGCTCAAACACGTTTTCTGAGAAACAGAAAATCCCTATATTACATAGTTTTTCCAGGAAGAAAGATAAGAAACAGTTGACCAATTTCTTTCATTCAGAAAGTGGATAGAGTAAGTATAAAAAATGATAGGCTTTAGGGTACGTGGGTGGCTCAGTCCTTAAGCGTCTGCCTTTGGCTCAGGTCATGATTCCAGAGTCCCAGGATCTAGCCCCACATCGGGCTCCCTGCTGGACAGGAAGCCTGCTTCTCCCTCTCTCACTCCCTCTGCTTGTGTTCCCTCTCTGTTTCTCTCTATCAAATAAATAAAATCTTTGGGAAAAAAAATGATAGGCTTCATGTTTAAAACATAGGTACATGGGGCGCCTAGGTGGCTCAGTTGGTTAAGCGACTGCCTTCAGCTCAGGTCATGCTCCCGGAGACCGGGGATCGAGCCCCACATCGGGCTCCCTGCTCCGCGGGAAGCCTGCTTCTCCCTCTCTCACTTCCCCTGCTTGTGTTTCTTCTCTGGCTGTGTTTCTCTCTGTCAAATAAATAAAATCTTAAAAAAAAAAAAAAAAAAACATAGGTACAAAAACCCTAAACAGTATTCTTTTAAAAAGAATCCAGCAATCTAAAGAGGACTTTAATACATCTTGGTCAAGTTTAATCTATTTCAGAACAGAAACATGCTTTAACTTTGGAAAAGTCTGTTGATAAAATTCACAGCAACAGATTAGAAAAGAAAAAAGATTTTATCATCTCAATGTATGCAGGAAAAGCATTTGATAAAATTCAGTATCTATTTACATTCTGTTTTATTTTTTATTTTTTAAAATAATCTCTGTGCTCAACGTGGGGCTCAAACTCATGACCCCGAGTTCAAGAGTCACATGCTCTCCAGACTGAGACAGCCAGGGGCTCCCTCAATGTCTGTTTAGGACTGAAGAGAAAAAGCTTGTATAAAAATAGAAATGAAGGGAATTTCCAGAACCTGAGAAAAAGGTATCTCCTCAAACCTCACAGCAAACCATACTTAATGGTACAACTTTAACACATGGTCTTTCAGGTATTTCTTAATGCCACAAACAAAACAAAACTAACAAGAAAAGAATGGTTTAAAAAATCACAGAGAGGAGCTTACAGGTATGAGGAATTTATATGATTATTTATGTAGAATACCTACATAATCTAGAGATACATTACTAAAATTGATGAGAAAATTTAGATATATTGTTTATAAAATTTAATATACAAATATCTGTTGTATTTATATGCAATAGCAAGAAAAACTTGGAAAATCATTGAAATAGGGGCACCTCGGTAACTCAGTCAGTTCAACATCTGATTCTTGGTTTCAGCAGGGGCTCTGATGTCAGGGTCCTGAGATTGAGCCCTGGCTTGGGCTCAGCGTGAAGTCTGCTTGTCCCTCTCCCTCCTCCCTCCACAACTCCTCCTTCCTACTCTTGCTTTCTCTTGCTCTCAAATAAATAAATAAATAAAAGCTTAAAAAAAAGTTGAAATAAAAATGTATAATTCTATTTATAGTAGAAATTTTATACACATACATGCACATATACACAAACACCTGGAATAATCTAAAAAATATTTATAAAAATAAAATTTATTAATAGTATTACAAATATAATAATTAATAGATAATAAGTAAACGCTCTTGAATGTCAACTCAAATGGAACAACATACTCAGTGGTATTACAATAAAAATTTAAAAATGATTTGTGCTGTCCTGGAAAGCTTGATACAACAAAACTTGAAAGCTGATTTTAAAATTTATATGGATCCGGGCACCTGGGTGGCTCAGTGGTTAAAGCCTCTGCCTTCAGCTCAGGTCATGATCCCAGAGTACTGGGATCCAGGCCTGCATCGGGCTCCCTGCTCGGTGGGAAGCCTGATTCTCCCTCTGTCTTCCGCTGCTTGTGTTCCCTCTCTGGCTGTGTTTCTCTCTGTCAAATAAACAAAATCTTAATTTTTTTTTTTTTTTTTTTTTTTTTATGGATCATTGAAGGCCTGGAATGGCCAAAATAGTCCTGAAAAAAGAGAAGTAAATCTTATTATAACAGTATATTAAATAAGTGGGTGATTAGTGCAAGAACTAAGGGACCAAGAGATCAATAGAACATAACAAATGTGATATATACCAGAAACTTGTGGAAATGGAATGGTCAACAAATGGGTTGAAATTATTGAAAAAAATGGAATTGGATCTGTACTTCACAGTGAATATAAATATTGATTCCATATCTAGTAAAAATGTAAATGTGGGAGGCAGAGCTAAATAAAACTTTTTTAGAAGAAAGTATAAGAAAAAAATCTATGGCTTTCCAGCAGTAACAGCCTCCTCACTAGAACATTCCCCTCGCGAAGGACCTCCTGCACCCG
Source organism: Spilogale gracilis (assembly GCA_004023965.1). NCBI lineage: Eukaryota > Metazoa > Chordata > Mammalia > Carnivora > Mephitidae > Spilogale > Spilogale gracilis. The sequence continues at coordinate 4,229 of PITA01030921.1, forward strand.
TTCCCGGAAGAGAAGAGGAAGCACAAGAAGAAGTGCCTGGTGCACAGCCCCAACTCCTACTTCATGGACTGAAGTGCTGGGTTGTTACAAAATCACCACCGCCTTTAGCCTCGCACAAAGAGTAGTTCTGTCTGTCGGCTGCTCCACTGTCTTCTGTCAGCCCATGGGGGTGGGGGGTGGGGAGCAAGGCTTACAGAAGAATGCTTCTTCAGGAGGAAGCAGCACTGAAAGCACCCTGAATCAAGATAAGTGGGATATTATTCCAATAAACAGATTTTGGGAAAAAAAAATAATAATCAATTAATCAATCTGTCTGTGACTTGGGGTAGGAAAATATTGAGCAAGATCTAAAGAGCACAAAGCACAAAGATTAATGAATGTAACTGCATTAATTAAGAACTTTCGTTCATGAGGAGGCAGCATAGAGACAGCAGGAAGGAAAAGACTTGGAGAAGGTTATATATATATATAACCTTGTGTGTGTGTATCTGGCAAATAATTATGTAATTAGTATTCAGAATATACAGTATTTGTACAAATCTGTAAGAGAAAGACAAAACCATGAAAATACCATCAGACTCATTAACAGTCTTAGAAATGCAAATTAAAAACACAATGAAACACCATTTCAGGCAGAAGCCTAATATTAAAGATGCTGGCAGAGAGAACACACCTGAAGTAGAGCTATAGTAAATAGTTAGAAACTACTTCGGTTTACACTCTTTTTTTACAAAAAGGATTTTATGTTTATTTGACAGAGATACAGCGAGAGAAGGAAGACAGCAGGGGGAGTGGGAGAGGGAGAATCAGGCTCCCTGCTGAGCAAGGAGCTGTATGTTGGGCTTGATCCCAGGACCTCAGGATCATGACTTGAGCCTAAGGCAGCCCCTTAAGGGCTGATCCACCCAAGCAACCTGTTTCGGTTTACACTCTTGATTTAAAACTACTTGGGCTGAATTGCCTGCCCTGTCACTCACTTTTTAAATTTGAATGATTTGCTTAACTCCTCTAAGTCGTCATTTTCTTTTCTTTCTTTCTTTTTTTTTTTTTTTAAATATTTTATTTATTGACAGAGAGAAACACAGCCAGAGAGGGAACACAAGCAGGGGGAGTGAGAGAGGGAGAAGCAAACTTCCTGCCGAGCAGGGAGCCCGATGTGGGACTTGATCCCAGATCTCCGGGATCATGACCTGAGCTGAAGGCAGTCGCTTAACCAACTGAGCCACCCAGGCGCCCCTAAGTCTTCATTTTCTTATCTATTCAACGCAGAGAGTAGTAGGAAAACACATGTAAAGCTGGCAGCTCATTGCCTGGCACATGAAAGGATACCTGCCACACGTTCATTATTCCGTAAATATTCCATGTAGTGTATGTTGAGTGCTCACTGTGGGCCAGGCACTGCACCAGTCTAGGTGCATTGTTTGTGTGATGATCTCTTTTCATCATACACATTGTGATTATATGCATTTTACAAATGAGGAAACAGGCTTAAGTAGAGACAGGGGAGTTGGGACTCAAACGCAGATCTCTGGGTTCTGAAGTCTGCATGTAAAGTTCACTTCATTTTTCCCCACTGTAACTACAGAAAGCCTATCTTAGGTAGATACAGGTAATCGTCAAGGTCACTCACGTAAACGCTTTATTGCCATCACATGCAGACACACACAGAGGCTAGCCTATTTATTTCCCTTTCTGCTTAGAAGTTGTGTCATTTTTCAGTATCATTTTAAAAACAGGTTAGTAACAATAGATCCTATAGTGCTCCTATTACCAATTTGTACATCACCAATTTGTACAGCCTGCAACATTACTTATAAAGATGTTCTTTTGGAGCCGCTGTGAGTCTCTGAACATTTCTGCAGTGCCGTTTGTACAGAGAGTACATCTGAGAAGAATGAGGGTAGAGAATAACATAATGAAGCCTATTGGGAAGCCCTCTCTCTGAGCTAAGCTGGAGGTTCAGATGAGGTAGTATGTTTCTGAACTCTGTTCCCGGAAGCTCCATTTTGCAGTCTGAGAGGTAGAAGGGACTTTAGCAAATACCTCAGTTCCATCTTTTCTCCTCGCCCAGGATCACTGACAATATTCCTGATAGTTCTCCCACTTGCCATAGTTCTGGCTGGGAGATGTAATTCCCTGGGAGTTTTTATTTCTAGACCCCACCGGTGATTAGGTAGCACATTCTTCTATCTTTAGTTCTGTGACTTTCATTCTCTGGTGAGTTCTGCCTTTTGGAGCAGCCTAGAATAAGTACATATTTTATACATGACAAATTGTTAAAGTTCAACGACAGCAATCAGATTTCCTTTGGGTGGCATGTTTCCTGCGTGAGAAAATTTGGTCTCATTTTGTACTCCATGACAACCACAGCATCTAGACAGGGTGGGAAATAAAGTAGGTACTCATGAAATGTCCTGATAAATGACAGAATGACTTTTCTCTTTTCTACACTAGCAACTTTGGAGTCTTGAACAACTCTTCATGAGACAGGGCTAACAAATTTCTCATAGATTTAGCGATTCATCCATGAACATGGTCTAGCTCCTTAATATCTTTATTAAAATGACTGTAACAAAATATTCTATTTCTTTCAATGGGAAACATGAAATGTGACCATTAACTTATCAAATATGAGCTCCGTGTGGTCTGGGACTATATATTGTATGTAAACAGGTAAATGAGTGATTGAATGAATAAATGATTAAGGGCTCCTCTAGGTGGTTATAGTGTTACATTTGACCCTGGCACACTTGGCTACAACTGGTTGAAATAAAGGTAAATATAAGATTATAACTGGACCAATTAGATACCTGTCCTGGGAACATGGAAGCCATGTCTCTAGGGAGAGGAGCTGGAAAGCCCAGCATTGAGGCTGAAGGTAGAGACGTGATTAGTCCCAGCCTTATGGAGTAGAAGCAAGAGAAATATTGCTCCTACTGTCCACAGAAGGAAACGCAGAGGAGAGACACAGCCCATGGCTGCCAGTGAGCCTAGCTCCAGTTTCCACTAAGGTTAACTGCTTTTATTTCGTGAGATCTTGGAATCCTTATGATCATCCCTGTCCCACTCTGAGAGACAGACCACACAAATGCACACACACACATTGTATGGAACAGTTTATTCAACCTAGTAGAACACTAATTCTTGACTCACATTCTGTACTCGAATTGCTAGAATGCCCAGGTCTTTTCTGATGAACTGCCATCAAACTGACTGTATAATTTAGGTTCTTGGGAAGGTTCATTCATTCACCCATTCATGATACAACAGCACATTAAGCAACTACTGCATGTGAATATACTTTCTATCGTTTCTTTATTTGCTTGCCAGTTGTCACTTTCTGTTGCCACGAAGGACTGATGCCTCTAATAATCCTCCCCTTCTATTTACCTCCTATCAGCAGTGAAATGAAAAACAAGCAGGTCACCAAATACGGAGCTATGAGCAGTAACAGGAGAAGAAAAGATCTTACGCTCTGGGGTGCCTTGGTGGCTCAGTTGGTTAGGCGACTGCCTTCGGCTCGGGTCATGATCCTGGAGACCCGGGATCGAGTCCGGCATCGGGCTCCCTGCTCAACAGGAAGCCTGCTTCTCCCTCTCTCACTTCCCCTGCTTGTGTTCCCTCTCTAGCTGTGTTTCTCTCTGTCAAAGAAATAAATAAAATATTAAATAAAAAAAAAAGATCTTACGCTCTTAGCGTGTGCATGTGCAGCGATAAAAGCATGAAATGTTTACTGTGTCTGTGCTGCCTGCAAAGAGAACATTTTGCCTACTTTCTGTTCTGTTTTCCTCTTAGATTCTGCGTTGTGGAAGGCATAGTAAATATATACTGGGTAACCGGGCTGTTATGTGTGTACATACATATATACATACATATTTCGCAGAAGTTGCTGTCCAAATATATATACATAGCTCGGGGAAAATGGAGTAAACTCTCTACCAGAATCCAACAGTGAAGAAGATTCAATGACATTTAAATAAATGAAATCGGTTACATTTATAGACCAGCAGATGTAGTCAGGACTTTTTCTCTGTAATTATGCATTCTGAATAAACCAGAGATTAAACTTGGCCATTCAGTGTGCTCTTAATTCTTCTCTTCTATTCCACTGTTACTTCAATCAAATTCACCAAACTTTAAATACCCATTTCTAAGCTGCTTTTCTGCAATTCCAATTTGTATGCCTTACACCAGCCTCCCTCACTTGTAGGTTCAGTTTTAGGGATAAGAAGGGATGTGAGGAAGAAGACACATTTTTTCCCCCTAAAGTACAAATACCTGTGCAATAGCTAAGTTTATAATTGGTCCAGCCTCTGTTTTCTTTCTTCCCTTTTTTTGTTTTTAAAGATTTTTATTTATTTGAGGGGGGCACAAGGGGCCAGGAAGAGACAGGGGGAGAGGGAAAAGCAGATTCTCCCACAAGCAGGGAGCCCAGTGTGGGGCTTAATCCCAGGACCCCAAGATCATGACCTCAGCTGAAGGAAGACACTTAATGGACTGAGCCATCCAGGTGCCCTCATTCTCCATTTTTAGCAATGAACTTATGAGCAATAAAAGCAGTATGGCACTAAACTAAGGGATTTGAATCCTGCCTCTGCTGCCTCTCAACCAAATAACTTTTTCACAATTCTTTTAATATCTTTGTACCTCAGTTTGTTTATATCTAAAATCAGGTTAATACTACCAGCTTGTAGGAATTGCTGTGAGGGTTAAAACACTCAAATGTCTATCAAATACTTAGCATAGTGCCAGCACGTGGTTAAGTGTTTGGGAGCTGGTGGCTTTTATTGTTGTTTGTATGAATGTGAGACTCTGCTGTCCATGACCCAGGGAGAGCTAGAGAAAACAATGTGCAAGGCAGAGGACAGAGAGAGACTTTTCCTAAGAGCATAATATGTTTTCTGGGAATTCATATGTTAGCTTAAAAATCTTAAAAATTTGTCAGTGGTAACACAACTTATTTCTGTAAATATCCCCTGTCCTGGGGATAATCTGAATGTTCCTATGAGTACTATCCCAGATTTCTTTTTCTGTGAGAACAAACTCCCTTGTGCAGCTTAAATTTCTGTTTTCTTGGTTGAGAGTTTCTGTTTTCCCAGATGCACCATGGGTTTTCTCAACTTTGAATCCTAGGAATTTCAATCTGGGCTGTGGCAAGAATGGTTTTGAGGAAGAAGACATGAGAAATGGCAGTTCTTCCCAGTGAACACTATGTTCTAAGCCCGCAGAATAATTTTCATCCCTTCTTAGACATTTTGTGGAAAATGGCCTATCCTGCGTATGTTTAATGCTTGAATCTAAGAACAGGTTCTGACCAGCCAACTGCCATGCTTTAATGGCCGAAGTGTTTATATTTTGATCTCAGCCCTCTTGGATGACTTGCAGAGATATCTTCCAAATTCCTTCCTGAGTGATTTCTTCAGACTTAAACTAAATAAATAGAAAGGATTGTGAGCAGAGAGTTGATCCCAAAAGTGTAAATAATCGATCTATTTCATGGAATGCTGGGCCAAGCTTGCAGGGGAGGCTGAGGAATCAGATCCCTGTCGATTTTTAATAATAGGTAGAACACTATTTGGAAAGCAGGGCATTGGGTTAACAGGCCAGGTGATCACAAAGTCACAACTCCAAGGTGAAAACTATTGGCTGAGCAACATACGATTGTGCACTGGGTTGTATAACGTCCTTCTGCGCCTTAGCTAAAGTAAGTGCTCGTTGCTGGCAGATCAGCATGGCCTTGGATATTTGCTGCTGCTAGTCATATGTGAAGTGGTTGATGTCTGTCATATGCTTAAAACCTCTTTATGATGAACAGCCCAGGCAATTATTTTCCTACATATTCAGACTATGTCAGGCGAGTTGAAGATGTCTTAAGAAGAGGCTCCATTTCTAGGTAACAGGTTTGTGTCTAATTGTTCTTTGATTGTGAAACTTAAAAATCTCAAAAGCTCATGTTACTCTGAAGCAAGAAATGAAATTTCTTAGTGAATATCCCAATAAGTGACTGACTATTAAGTAACCAAACATTATCTTTACCGACGCTCTAGGTTAAGATTGCAAAGGGAAATGTGGTCAGGTTTATAGATGTGATTCATGCTCTAACATTGTCTCTGCTAGGAGAGAACACTTTCTCCTGGGATTGACTGCCCAGGGGAATCTCAGCATATCTCTGGTGTAAAAGGCAAACATCATTTTTAGCAAATAGCTGGATGTTATGGTAGGAAGTATGTAGATCATCTTGCTTATTTTATCATTCATCTGGGCAGAGATGGAAACATTGTGAGCTGGGAACATTGAGTTTCGTTTAACCTGCATCCTTGCCTTTCAGAAGGTATCTGTTAGGAGTAGTTAAGGTAAATGGATTGCTTCTAAAATTGTGAGATGAGTTATAGGGCAACATTTCTATTTAATCAGATTTTTTTCTTTTTTTGTTTTCTGTTGAGAAATACGGAGTAGGACCTGAGCTGTTCATTCACTAAAGCATATAGTTTGCTTATAATCCTTTTTAGCTTACCTGAGAATACTGTTTCTGGCTGTTTCAAAAAGTATAGGTAGATAATTTGTAAACTCAATTTCATGTCAGTTGTAATCTACTTATTGTGCTCCTTCCTGTACTGTGTTTACCAAGGTCAACCACGGTTCATACTTCTAATAAGAATGATTTGCATTAAAATATCTTTTCTAGGCACAGGTGGGGGTAGAAGACTCCTTATCTTCTTCCTCCATTCCCAAAGCACCTAAGCTCCAAACTTCAAGATCATATATTCTTTTCCTCCTTCTAATCTAATAGTAAATTGTATTAATTTTATCTAAATATTTTTTCTATTTTTTCCCCATTTTCCATTACCATTGTCATTATCTTATCCAAGGTCTTCTTATGTCATCCCTTAAATATTTTCCTTTTCTTTCTTTCTTCCTTTCTTCCTTTCTTCCTTTCTCTTTCTTTCTTTCTTTCTTTCTTTCTTTCTTTCTTTCTTTCTTTCTCTTCTATCTTTCTCTCTTTCTTTTTAAAGGTTTTATTTGTTTATATATTTTAAAGGGAGAGGGAGAGAGCACAGGCATCAGTGCAGGAGCTGTGGGAAGAGCAGAGGACGAAGGTGAGGGAGGAAGAAAGAATCTCAAGCAGACTCTGTGCTGAGTGTGGAGCCCATCTTGGGGCTGGATCCCTGGACCCTGAGATCATGACCTGAGCCCAAAGCAAGAGTCAGACACTTAACTGACTTAGCCACCCAGGTGTCCCAATTAAACATTTCTTTATTATGCGTAATGTATTCACCAAATGTTTACTCTTCACCTACTGTGTACTAAGGATTCACTGCTGGAAATACAAGCCAGAATCAAGATGAACCTTCATGTTGGGTACAGTCTTCTTACCTGAGTCACTGCCAAATCCTTAAATAGGTCTTTTATATATTCTCTCTCCCTGCATTATATTGAAAACACTATTGCCAGTTTAATTTTGCTTACTGCTTCATTCTGGTTTGCAAGACTGTAATAGTGTGGCCTGTCTTTTTTCTAAGGTTATCTCACATTATTCTCTTAATTTCCTCTCTCCCCCCCTCCTTCCTTCCTTCCTCCCTCCCTCCCTCCCTCCCTCCTTCCTTCTGTAAACTGTACCTCCAATGTGGGACTCAGACTCACAACCTCAAGATCCAGTCATATGCTCTACCAATAGGCAGCCAGGTGCCCACCCCTCTCTCTTGATTTTAGATACATTTTAGATACATTTATCTACTAGATATGTAGCCACAATCCCTGGCCTTTCAGTTTCAGTGGTTTTGTTGTTCTTTTCATATAGAAATGCTTTTTCCCCATCATATCATATGACACAATCAATCTGTCTTGTAAAGCTCACTTTAATGATCAATTTCTCCAGGAAGTTTTTCCTAAATCCCTCCCCCTTCCTCTTTGGCACATCCTTGGAACTTGTTTCGTTCTCCAGCATTCATTAGCTCTTACTATCTAGCTATCCGGGCTCTGCTCCTACACATTCTGAATTGCTTGCCTAACAACTTAGAAAAGGGAGCCAGTGATGCCCATAGCGGCCATCAGCAATTACGCCAGCCATTTCTTTTTTTCTGGTACACTCTGGTACCAATTCCTGGACCCTGTGAGTTGCTTTTTTTTTTTTTTTTTTAAGATTTTTATGTACTTAATTTGTCAGAGAGAGAGAGCACACAAGCAGGAGGAGCAGCAGGCAGAAGCAGGCTCCCACTGAACAAGGAGCCTGATGCAGGACTCTATTCCAGAACCCTGGGATCAGAACCTGAGTCCAAGGCAGATTCTTAACCGAGATTCTTAACCGACTGAGCCACCCAGGTGTCCCAAGGACCTGAAGGTTCTTTGCCCATCCCTGTCTTCTCTTCTGTGCATCTCCACACCAATTCTGGCTGCTTGGCATTTCTACTTGTTCTCTTAGTAGTTGATGGTTGATTCTCTGTCATGGATTTTTAGCAAAATTGTGTGATTTTTTTTTTCCTAAGGTGGATTTTCTTGGGCAGAATCCAATCTTGCCTGGTGCCAAACCAGGGGGAGATGGTCAATCAACTGTTTTTTAATATTTTATTTATTTACTTGACGGAGCGAAACACAGCTAGAGAGGGAACCCAAGCAGGGGGAGTGACAGAGGGAGAAGCAGGCTTCCTGCCGAGCAGGGAGCCCGATGTGGGGCTTGAACCGGGGACTGTGGGATCATGCCCTGAGCCAAAGGCAGATGCTTAAAACTGAGCCACCCAAGCGCCCCCAATCAATCATTTTAAGCTATACTTTTTTTCCTTTTTTTTTTAAGCATCTAATTTTATCGTATGCAGGAATGTACATTTTTTAAAAAGAATTTTATTTATTTATTTGACACAGAGAGATCACAAGTAGGCAGAGAGGCAGGCAGAGGGAGAAGAGGAAGCAGGCTTCCTGCTGAGTAGAGAGCCGGATGGGGGGCCTCCATCCCAGGACCTTGAGATTATGACCTGAACCGAAGGCAGAGGCTTTAACCCTCTGAGCCACCCAGGCACCCCACTTTTTTTCCTTTTTAAAATTAAAACAAATTTCAATTGTGGGAACACATATACATAACATAAAACTTACTGTCTTAACGGTTTTTAAGTATATAGTTAAATAGTGCTAAGTATATTCACATTGTTATGCAACCAATCTTCAGAACTCTTTTCTTTTTCTTTTTTTTTTTTTTTTTAAAGATTTTATTTATTTGACAGAGAGAAACACAGCCAGAGAGGGAACACAAGCAGGGGGAGTGAGAGAGGGAGAAGCAGGCTTCCCGCTGAGCAGGGAGCCCGATGTGGGACTTGATCCCAGGTCTCAGTCGCTTAACCAACTGAGCCACCCAGGCGCCCCCAGAACTCTTTTCATCTTGAAATCTTTCTTTATATTTTTAAACAGCCATTTATTTGCTTGCTTTATTTACCTTGCCTATTAGACTGGAAATTTCTTCTTTTTTTTTTCTTTTTTAAAGATTTTTATTTATTTGGCAGAGAGAAATACAGTGAGAGAGGGGACACAAGCAGGGGGAGTGAGAGAGGGAGAAGCAGGCTCCTTGCTAAGTAGGGAGCCCGATGTGTGGCTCGATCCCAGGACCCTGGAATCATGACCTGAGCCAAAGGCAGGTGCTTAATGACTGAGCCACCCAGGCACCCCTAGACTGGAAGTTTCTTGAGGACAAGGCTGTGTTCCTGATTTTTGTATCCCTTATCAGACTGCCTGATATAATCAATTTGAAATTACTTCATGAAGTTGAATTGACCGGTTTCCCCTCTATGCTCATCTAACCTGCTTTCCACAGAAGCCCTCTTCTGCTCACAGCCCTGGATCCTCCTATCAATGAAACAGAGACAGTTTTGAAAACATATCCTCTTATATAAGCCAGGTCGATGAGCGTCCACGTAGTCAGAAGTTGGCTTAAGGATTGATCTGTTTTGGAGGTTTTGCTTTAACTGCCATGTCGTGCTGTTGTTTTTGTTCTGAGAGGTGGGAATACAGCACTTTATTTATTTTAAGAAGGCAGAAAGCCAGGAACACATAATTGAAAGGAAGTTTCTGTGCTGGCATATTATTATTCTCACTGAGATGGTAACAAATACATTGCAACTTCCTTTTGTTTGAAGTGGCGGCTCTGAACTGAGTTGAACATCTTACACTCATGAAATTGCCAAGTGGCAAATACTTTCATGGTTCCTATTGTTTATAAAAGGCCTACAAATTTGTACTCTGCTAGGAATGTGTTTCATTACGTAATTGTCTCACAGAATTATCCTGTACATGTTCCTCATGTCTCCAGACTGAGGTGAGACCCAGTGTCTCCCTGCTCCCTTCATACATCGGAAGACTCTCAGAGGCTTATGTCTCTTAGAGTAACCTCTCCTTCTGGTTTTCTGCTTCTGGAATTTTTCTTTGTTGCCTGAGTTTTGTTTTTTGTGGCTGTTCTCTCTCTCCTCTAGCCAACGTGTGCTCTGAAGCATTCTGTTTGCCTTGGTTTCTCAAAAATACCACAAGTGTTGTCCAGAAGAAATATGTAAGTGGAAAAAGAGGAGGTAGCATGAAGATAGAGATTACTTACATCACAGTGGGTGCAGAAAAATGTAAAATGAGGTACGAGGAATATTGTTCTTAAACTTTACTGGCCATTCCTACTCCTGGAAATATTTTGGGAACTGACTTCATTCTTCAGTATCCGTGGTCTTTTGGTAGGTCGCTGATTTTGTCCCATTTCCTTTATCGCTCAGCTCAGGGACCCCAATCACCTTCTGCTAGTCAGTTCTTGGAATATCACAATTTGCCCAAATTTAGTCCACTGTTTATCTTGCCCAAATTTCTGTCATGCCCTGAGACTATCGTTCCATGATTTTAATGACAAACAGTTTTTGTTTGTCTTTACTAAAAAGATAATTATCTCCTTAAAATTGATTTAGTTTTTTTAAAAAAACTTTAATTTTAGAACAGTTTTAGATCTAAAGAAAAATTGCAAAAATAGTACAGAAAGTTTCCATGTACCTTGCACCCAATTTTCCTTACCATTAACATCTTAGACCAGTAGTTCATTTGTCACAACCTATCAACCTATATTGATACATGATTATTAACTCAAGTCTATATTTTATTCAGATTTCCTTAATATTTTCCTGTTATCTTTTTTTAATGCCAGGATACCATTCACTGTACCACATTATATTTTTCATGTCTCCTTAGACTCTTCATAGCTGTGACCATTTCTAAGAATTTGTTTTTGATGACCTTGACAGTTTTAAGGAGTACTGGTTAAGTATTTTGTAGAATGTCTCTCAGTTGAGATTTGTCTAATGTTTTTCTAGTTATTAGACTAGAGTTATGTGTTTTTTGGAGAAAGACCACAGAGGTAAAGTGTGCTTTTCTTTTTTATTGTTACTAAAATTTTTTTTTCCAGTGTTCCAAGATTCATTCCCCATTCCCCACACCCAGTGCTCCACGCTTTAGGTGTCCCCAGTACCCACTACCAGGCTCTCCCATCCCTCCACCCCCCTCCCTCCAAGTCCCTCAGTTTGTTTCTGTGTCCAAAGTCTCTGTTGTTTCGTTTCCCTCCCTAGATTACCCTAGTTCCCATTTACTTTCCTTCTCCCACTGTCCTCCAGGTTACCCCTCATGCACCGCAAGTAAGTGAAACCATGTGATACTTGACTTTCTCTTCTTGGCT
>PITA01030922.1:0-15903 GCA_004023965.1 Spilogale gracilis
CATCGATCCCGCACTCCGCCGGGATATCCGCCTTAACCTCGCGGGCGGGGACCACTTCCGGCGCACCGCCAGATCCCGTCGGGCTCCGCGACCCGGCGGCATGCCGGGAGCTCGGGGTAGGCGACGCGCTGCCCAGCCGGCGGGCGCCCCGCGATGCTGCCGAGCGCAGTCCCTTCCCCGCTGCTCGGAGGAGGCGATGCAGCCCCGTGGCCCTTACCCGAGCGGGCTCGAGGGCGACGAAACCGACCACGCACCAGCTTCCCGCCACCGCCTTTTAAACTACCGCCTGCTGCGGCGGAGAGGCGGCGCCACCGGCTCTCCGAATGCCGCGGGATTCCGGCCTCCGCGAACGAGGGCCCGGGCGGGACGCCGTCGTGGTCCTGATTGGCTGGCTGCGCGGGACCGCCTCCCTGGGAGCTGCGGAGGGGCGGGGCGGGAAAGCCAGCTGTGGCCGGCGGGGATTGGCAGAGGGACCCGGGACTTCCACGCCTCTCCCCAACGTTGGTGGGCTGGTGGGTGGGGCGGCAGGGCGGGCCCCTGCGGAGGCGCAACTCATGATTGGCCGGTGCGCTTTCTCTAGGGCTCTGACGGTTGGCGGCCGGCCGAGTGCGCGGCGCCGATTGGGCGGTAACCCGCTTTGGTCCCGCCCCGCCGCTGGGGTTGACTGGCGGAAGGGGAAGTGGGGGGGCAGGTGGCGGTGGGGAAGATGGCGTACCAGAGCCTCCGGCTGGAGTACCTGCAAATCCCACCGGTCAGCCGCGCCTACACCACCGCCTGCGTCCTCACCACCGCCGCTGTGGTGAGCAGCTGCATCGCCAGCCTCTCTTCGTCCGTGCTGCGCCCGGGGGCCTCGGGAAACGAGGGTTTGGGCCTCGGGGAAACCCAGAGGGGTTGGTCTCAGGGGTGGGTGGAGGCGTCCCGGGCTCACGCTGGGGTACAGCGTGCCCTGTCCGGGGAGTCGAGAAGGGAGTGCTGCCCCGTGAGGGCTGGAAGATCAGGGCTGCAGACTGGTTTCCGAGAGGGGAAGGCCGGACCTGTAGCAGGTCGCGGCTTCGGGCGCCGCCCACCAAGGAAACGTGTCTGGGAAGGCCGGCGGTGGGCCAGGGTGCCGTGGTGACCCGCGGGACGAAGGGGGAAACTCAGGCGTCGAGAACAGAAAGGGGGAAGCTTGCCGGGAGGGAAGAGCCTTGCAATAGAGAGAGTCCGGGTTTAGAGACTGTCTGGAAGTGCCCAGCCCTGACGGCGGCGGGGTTTTCGATCCCGGTTCTGTGGAGTGAGCTGGGTCGCTTCGCATAGCTGTTTCAGGTGGTGGCCAGGCGGCGGGCAGATGCGTGGCAGCCCCTCCTCCTTGCCCTGGATCTAGGATAGCACCACCTGCCAGGTTAGCCTCAACTTCCGCAGCCAAGAACAAAGTTTGATCTTTGTGTTAGGTGTCCGGGATACAGAAAATCGTGCCATTTCTACAGAATCCTTTACTGACCTTTTCCTGCGGCCTAGGAAGATAGCCTTAAAGGATTCAGCCAGAGTGGCTGAGCGTTGGAAACTGCTGGACCTACTAATCTTTGGTTGTAGATGATGAAGTTTTCTTTCTTGGTGGATTTGCTTTAAGAAGCTCTTTTTCTTTTTCAGCAGTTGGAATTGATCACACCTTTTCAGTTGTACTTCAATCCCGAACTGATCTTTAAACACTTTCAAGTAAGCATCACAACCACAATTTATGTTTCAGTTGTTAAACTTGTTTTTCGTACTTTTCGGAGCAAGTCCTTCCATATGTTATCAAAGAATTCAGTGGGAATATTTGTAAGTCTCATTGAGGAGGGGTAATAAAGATGCGATTCTGCATCCTGATTAGGCTTCAGAATCACCTAGGGAACTTTGAAAAGATTCTCAGGTTCCTCATTGTGTACCAAAACCATAATCACCAAGGGCAGGAACTAAGAATCTGTATTTTATTTGTAAAATTCCCTGCATGATTTTGTTTGGATGTGTCCAGTTCCTGTATGTAGAAATTACTGATTCAGAGTTAATATTGTAGTTAGAGAGGAGACTAACCAGCCCAGGGAGAGCCTCAGAAGATGCCCTGTGTTGTCCACTCACCACCTGGGTGTTATCACCATGGTCCAGTTCAGAAATTCAGCTCTGTTACTTCTTTTAAACTGATCTGTCTACCAGGGATCAGATGGTATTAACCAAAGTCCAAAAGACAGACTCCTTAAATAGCACGTGAGTTAGGAGCCAGTCCTTTCCAGTAATTAGAATGCTAAAAGAAAGATGTGTTTTCCTGCTCCAGGATGATCAGATAGCCTGCAGTTGGAGTGGGAGAAGGACCAAGAGTCAGTAATTTTCCTCTACACTTGCTGTTTTCTGTGTCAAATGTGTGTCATTCGCTTTACACCCACTGAGCTCCAGCTTTTGTGGAGCTTCTCCGAGTCCCCCTCCTCTGTGTCCCCAGGATATCTGTGAACATCTCTCATCGCTCTGTGCTTGCACTTACTTGGATGCTTGTCTCCTCCCTGAGTCGGGAACTCCTAATTACTGGAGGCAGTTAGTATGCAGAACTGCACTATTTCACTTTTGTTTCCAATACTGAAGATCGAATGCTGCATATGGCAGTCCTGCGGACTCTGGTCACTGCCTTCGTCCTTCACTACTCACCTGGCCTTTGCTGGGTACTGTAGGTCCATCCAACCGTTGCTTCCTATTGACATGCTTGGCTTGATTTTGCTGGGGGTTAGACTCCTGATGACACTAGGCATCCGCATTTGGAGCTGGGGGTTGCAGGCTTGGATTTAGAGTCTCCTTGTGCAGGTTCCCCGGGGCAGGCCTTTACCATGCTCTCCAGGTATCCCCATTTCTTCCTGTGTGACAGGTTGGGAGCCCCAGCCTGTGTCTCACAGGGTTATTAAGATCCCACAAGATTACAGATCGTACTAAGACGTGTTAAAATGTGAAGCTCTCTCCCATTGTGAGTAGTTTTTTTTATCGTGGCTGTGGATGGGTTGGATAGGGAAAAGTGTGTCAGGGTTTCCAACATGAAAACGAGTATTGTTGTATTCTGCTGAGGAGACTAATGATTAGAGCATTAAATCTTTACTTGTAGGGAGTTGGCTGTTTACTTAGACTAGAGCCTGAGTGTTTGCTCTAGAATTACTCTTTCCTCTGGATATTTCTTATGGACTAATGCAGAAACATTTCCTGGCAATTTCTGTGAGGTCTCTGGAGTTTCTCTCTAGTTCTCAAGACTGCTTATTAGATTATAACACTGTACACACCAAAGCACTGATTTCTCTTCTGTGAATTAACGTAGTCTTTCCATCTAACTTTTCCCTTAATTTGCCAGACCGTATGGTATGGGTTTTTTTGGGTTTTTTGTTTTGTTTTGTTTTGTTATTTAAGACAATGGCAATTTCAAATTTTCTGTCCTATTGTCCTTGCCAATTTCAGGGCTGAGTAATATCTTTCAAATTTCCAGCTGGAAACACAGAGATCCAGTGTCCGATCGTGTGCGCCCCACCTTCTGGTTCAGATCCTGGTGTCACTTACTCGTGGCCTTTCAACCATCCCAACCCCAGGATATGTCTTTTGTCTTATTGTGGAAATGTTTCCTGGTGTATTTTACTTAATCTGTCTTATCTCGACTTTTTTCTTTTAACAGATATGGAGGCTAATCACCAATTTCTTATTTTTTGGTCCAGTGGGATTCAATTTTTTATTTAACATGATTTTTCTGTATCCTTTATTAAGTGGGGTGAACATCCAACCTGGTGGTTTGCTTCGGAGGTACAGAGGGCGTTAGAGCTGCTGCTGCTGTTTGTGTCCCTCTCGTAACAGCGCTCATGGGGTGCTGCCTCCGTGGCACAGACTGATCACAAAGTCCTATTCCAAGGCTGTTTGTCCGTTCCTGTTTGTTCTCATGGGAGGTGTTCACCCGAAGAGTGATCACACTTCTGCCCATAAATCCCTTACAAATCAGATCAAGGGAGAGAAATGGATTCATTGGGGCATAGTTACACATAATATCAGCAGGTACCCACATACGGTGATAAGTCCCAGAGTGTCAGTACAGGTCTGGGAGTAGCTTCATGGGGACTGGAGAATGTGAGAGCTCCCCGGATCTTGGTTGCGGGTTCTCCTGGATGGAAAGACAGTGCTGTGTGTCTGCCTGGCGGGCCCCGTGCTGCTTGTAGAAATAGGGGAAAAGGGGTACTCTGGACAGGTGGTAACTGGGGCCCCTGAACAAGGCATTCCTCCTCCACCCGACCGTCTGAATTGAAAAGGGAGTTACAGCCAGGCTGGTGTGCAGGAGATGGCCTTGTCGGGGTGATGGGATCCCTGCCCCGTGGATTCCCATGCGATACGCCATCCCGGTAAGTTTGTAACAACGAAATGTTTTTCTCCTGATACGTCTTTATTAACTGAAGCGTGGAAATGCTGAGTCTACCTGGCCTGTCAAAGTAGACGGTCACACAAGGCTTCTTGCCGGGTGTTTCTTCCAAGTTAGCTTGTGAAAGAGCACGTGTGGCTCAGGTCGAGGCAGGGCCGAGCTCGGGACAGACGACCCAGCTTTGAAAAGGTTTCGTAAGTCCCTGCAACCACGTGTGTGCAGCCTCGGGCCGAGTTTCCCAGCCAGGAGCAGGGTGTGTAACAGGCGGAGCTAATCTTCCCTCTCGACTGAAATGCTGGGCGACAGGACGTCCCCACGCTCCCCCTCGTGAATGTGCTCGCAGAAGCGAAGGCTTGACTTTCCATGGCTAGCGCGGAGGCCAAGCGCACTGCAGCCATATGTTAAACTTGACTTTCTTCCCACTGTGTGCTTACTGTTTTCTTAACTTGGAACTCAAGATACCGCTACTGTCGAATGCTAGAAGAAGGTTCTTTCCGAGGTCGGACAGCAGACTTTGTATTTATGTTCCTTTTCGGTGGATTCTTAATGACTGTATCCTTCAACAAATAGAGCAAATATGGGAAAACGCTCAAGAACACCCTCTGTCTTGCTAAAGCCCTCCACCTGACCTCCGCTGCCCACTAGATGTGCTCAGCATGCAGATGGAGTGCAGCTA
The DNA here is from genome assembly GCA_004023965.1 of Spilogale gracilis. NCBI lineage: Eukaryota > Metazoa > Chordata > Mammalia > Carnivora > Mephitidae > Spilogale > Spilogale gracilis. The sequence continues at coordinate 5,061 of PITA01030922.1, forward strand.
CGGGCTCGGTGGAAGCTCACGGTGTCCTCTTTGGCCTCATCTGAGCCTCAGCGTGGGCGAGTCAGGGGCAGTTAGCCTGGACAGGTTACTGATAACTACTTCACATATAGAATTGTCCCCATGCATGTACTTTTTTTTTTTTTTTGAAAGATTTTATTTATTTGACAGAGAGAGACACAGTGTGAGAGGAAACATAAGCAGGAAGAGTGAGAGAGGGAGAAGCAGGCTTCCTGCCGAGCAGGGAGCCCGATGTGGGGCTCAATCCTGGGGCTCCAGGAACATGACCTGAGCTGAAGGCAGACGCTTAATGACTGAACCACCCAGACGCTGCCCCCTTTTCTTTTCTTTCTTTTTTCATTTCTTTTTTTTTTTTTTTTTAGAGAGAGTTTGTTGGGAAAGGGAGGGAGAGAGAGAGAATCCCAAGCAGGCTTGACACCCAGTATGGACCCCAGCATGGGGCTCGATCTCACAACACCAAGATCTTGACCTGAGCCAAAACCAAGAGTCTGACGCTTAACGGATTGAGCCACCCAGGTGCCCCTCAATGTGTATACTTTTAAACTAAGTTGGTAAGACATTTACATTTATTTGGTCACTATCAAAACTGCTAAGTTATTGTAATTTAGACTTGAACATAGTCTAGTCTGACAAGGTGGTTTGGCTCTGGCTGGCTTTACTCACCTCTGAAGGGTACTGATGGTGAGCAAAATTTAATGTAATTATTGCCCAAGGAATTACTGTATTTTCCAAATAGTCAAGAGCTTCCTGGAAACAGAATTTTCATTGGAAGCAGCTACAGCCCAGATCTTATGGCCTGTGCAGATTTCTGCCTGGTTGCTCTTGGTAATTATTTTCAGCCCTGTTTTTTTCCTCTAAAGATGAACGACTGGGGGACTGACCTCCTTCAGGCCTCGGTTAGAACACGACCCTTTGTTCTCTTCTCTCGCTCAGCCTTCCCTGCTACACATGTGATGTTGACATTTTCCTTAATGCCGCTTGCTAGCTTTTTGGTTTGTTTGTGAGTTTAGTGTTCCTGGGCCAGGCCTTTACAATCATGCTCGTCTACGTGTGGAGCCGAAGGAACCCGTATGTCCGCATGAACTTCTTCGGCCTCCTCAACTTCCAGGCCCCCTTCCTGCCCTGGGTGCTCATGGGCTTTTCCCTGTTGCTGGGGAACTCCATCATTGTGGACCTCTTGGGTAAGAGTCTTCATTGCGACTTTTTTTATTACCCTCCACTCTCCACATGAGCTTTGCCACTGTTTTTCACGTCTGGCCCTCCCACATGGCTGTCTCAGGGTTATTTGCTGGTTATAGGTGCAATGACTACAGTGTTCTTTAATTTTTGGTCATTGTATTGACATTTCTTCCTAAATGTATGGCATTTACGTCGGCCGGTCCATGTGCAGTCAGAATGTTCATCTTCTCCCTCGTTCTTTGTTTCTGGGCGACTCTAGGCATTGCAGTCGGACACATATATTTTTTCCTGGAAGACGTATTTCCCAATCAGCCAGGTGGAATCAGAATTCTGAAAACACCGTCTGTCTTGTGAGTATTTGACACTGGGTTGCACGTTCCTGGCAGATGACATGGGGCAGAGTCTGTGACCTGTGTTCTCACGGGGCTCCTGTCACTCCTGGCACTCATTGTTCGGGTCAGTGTTTGCACATTGAGCCATGGGCTGCAGTGGGGGAGATTTGGGTTGGGTCGGAGCAGATGGGACCAGACTTATGCAGGAGTGAGCATGGGGTGTCCCGAGGGTGGCACCCTAGGGCAGAGCCTGCTGGGTCTGCTATCTGAGCTTTCAGAGGCCGGCTGGCAGAACGGCCAAAACCGTCCACAGGGAGATTTCTGGTGGTGGGATTCCTGGCCTTCCAGAAAATAAGAGGAGAACTAAGCTGTGAGATGGACTGAGAACCAGGTATAGGCTGACCCACTGACCGGCTGCGTGACGTTAAGAAAGTCCGTCTCCGTCTTGCACCTCACTTTCCTGAGAGTGGAGCTTTGGTTTAGCGGACTTCTTTCTACTCCAGAAGGTGGTGTCCTTGAGATCCACCACATTTAGAGGGAGTGAAGTGTGGGGTTTTATTATAAAATGTTGGTTGTCAAATAGTTAAGCACAAAGTCCGGTCCTCCAGAGCCCCACACACTTGGGAACGCTGGCCGTCACTGTTGACCTTTTCATACGTACTCTTCCAGCTTTTCTGCTTGGGGGGCTAAATTTTTTTAAATGCTCTATTGTGACCTCCTTTTCAATGTAGTGCGTCGTAATCACTTTCCCATCAGGAACATCCTGCAGAACTGTACCCGCCATGTGGTATGGCACGGCAGAACACCCACACCGTGGACCCCTCCCTTACCAACAGACGCGGGCGCTGGTGTCCCTGGTCACCATCCTGAAGGGATGCTCAGGTTGAGGTTTCTACCGGCAGAGCACACCCCTTACCCAGCAGCTTTGTCTAACGGGGGAGGGATGATTTACTTTTCTATGGGGTAATAGCTGTAAGATGTGGTCTCGTTTTTATCGGGTTTGTTAATTTTTTACGATTTTACAATTATTTTGCGGGGGGGGTACAGTTTGACACTCACAGAAAATACAAACCCTTCAAAGGACTTTTTTTTCCTTAGCTGTGTGAAAATAAACTGTCGACCGGATACCCCGTGACCTCCCCTCCCCCGTTAATGTGTGTTTTCCCTGAAGAAGGCCATTCCCCTGCGTAGTCGCAATCAGGAAAAACCTGAGTCCTCAGATCCAAGCCACTCGTGGCGGTTGTTCCAGGACACACTCTTGCCAGGAGAGGCCGGCTCAGACCCAGTGTCACGCTGACGTGTCAGGCCTCTTCCATCTCTACTGGGTTGGAACAGCCCCTGAGTCTTCCCTTGACATCACACTGATGCTTTTGTGGATTCTTGGCCCGGTCTCTAGGAGTCCCGCCTCCTGAGTTTGTCTCGCGTCCCTCCCTTTTAGCTTCAGATCCTGCGTCTTTGGCAGGAGTGTCCTTCTCCCCACGGCCACCCGCCTGGCATCTCCCTGCGCTGATCCGTCACAGTGGCAGTACTCACTCTGATGACTTTGTGACAGTCCATCATAAAGCATCTTTTGTTCCTTTGGTGATTGTTCTGGGTAAGGGCACCTGGAGTCAGTCAGCATCCCTCTCCTGATCCCATTTCAACTCGTTTAGATCATCCGTGAGTTGTGGCCCTTCGTTATCATTGTCGTTTTGGTGTTTGTGTTGTCCCAGATGTGGCCAGTGGGAACCCCTTCAGAGTGGCTTCTGATTACTTTTCAACACATGCCCATCATTTTTGTTCTCTTTGTTTTAAGTAATTTATTATTTTCTGCCCGGACAAGGTCTCCCAGGCTCATCCCCTTCTCTTCCTAATGCTGTCTTAGAATCAGCTACTTCTGCAAGAGCCCTGGTCCCTTTCTCCAGGGGACTGGTGGGTAGAAGCGGTGACACATGTGCTGGACGAGTTCATTGCTCATGGAGCTCCTGTCCCGGGCCCCAACTGGGCACCGGGCAAGGGAGTGTCTGCATGTGTAGGCCTCTGTGTTTTTTAAAACATGGGGTTACTGACAATTTCATATGATTCATTTTAGGTGTTTTTCTTTTTTCTTTATTTTTTTCCAGCATTTTACTATAAAAATTTTGAAACTGACAGAAAAGTGGAAGAAATTATACAGTGATGCCATTTACCCACCACATAGGTTTTTTTGGTTAATATTTTACTACTCTAGCCTTTTACACATCTGTCTGTCCCTTCATCCATTTCTCTGTCCCTGTATCCTTAATTCTCTACCTTTAGAGGGTATGTCAGAGACAAGTCTTTCATTTCTGTACAACATAATATGCGTCTCAGGTGTGTCCGCTGATGGTTTTCCTAAGTGGGCCCCAGACTGCTATCGCGAGAGTGTTAGTTAGTCTTCCCCAAAAGGCTCCCTGTTGGTCCTGCCCCGCCCCCAGGAAACGGTGCCTGGACTGGTTGGTATTGCTCTGAGATGAGCCCTACCAGCCCCCCGGGGTCGGAAGCGGAGTCCTCCAGGACGTCCAGAGGTGCTCCTCAATGTAAGGCCTTTTGCGGCCACAGCAGGAGTTTAAGATCTGCCTCCGGAGTTGTGCGTAGTGGGGGTCTGTGCCCCGGTTTTCGGGGGAGTGTTCCACCGGATGGATGTAGCACCTCCTTACTCTCACTGACACTGACAGGGGGACCTGACCTGTGGTCATTACTCTCTCTACTTATTTAGTGACCCCCGCTAAAGGAACCGGCCTCTCGTCCTGGTGCCTCCCACCCCTTGCATGGACGCCTCCTCTTCCAAGATCGGCCGCCCTTTTCTGGGGAGTGCCCACCTGAGCCTCCTCAGGCTTCACCACCCTGCACCCTGTCCATGTGTGCGCACCCAACGGCCCTGGGGTGTCCCTCCGACCCCCATCCCGCTCGGGCCACCATGGCCCCACTTCCTGGCTCGCGCATGTGCGCAGTCCGGCCCCTGCGTGTTTGGGCGGTGGAAGCTGCCTGGCTGTTCATATGCTTTCTTGTCATCATCCTGGACGCCAGGGTGCTCGTGTCTGTCGGCCTCTTGGATTTGCTTTTTGAGTTGCCTTTTCAGCCCTGTGTGTTCGCCTTAGTTGTTGGTTTGTAAGACTTCCAGGAGCTTATGTTGAAGTACAGGTGCTTTTTCTGAGCCCGCTGTAAAATAGAAGTTTTCGGGTAGATTTCGGATTGTACCAGCACAGGCAGTGTTATTAGAAACATGAACACCAAGAGCGGATACTGTTCGGGTCAGTTCTCTAAGGAGAACTTGAACGACTGTCGAATAGGATTTTAAAAGTCTTTTGGATGCTGACCGCCCTTTCCTATGATCTGCATAATTTCTCGTGGAATGATTTGAGAGTTGTTTTAGCTTCAGTTGTGATAAGATCTACGTAACGCGAACCGTGTCACGTTATGCATGCGCAGTATAGTAGCTTTAGTGCCCTCGCGTTGTGCTTCTGTGACCACCGTCCGTTCCTACACCCCTTGGTCCTGCAGAGGGAAACTGTCCCCGGGACCACACTCCGTTCCCCGCCTCCAGCCTTGGTGCCACTGTCTGTGCCTCTCACACGCGGAATCCCGCAGTATATGTCCCGGGTCTGGCCACCTGTCCTCAGGGCTCATCCACCATGTGGCAGCTCTCAGCACGGCCTTCCTTTTCAAGACTGACTACTGTCCCCCGGTTGTGTGGATGGACCCTCTTCTTGATCCATCCATCTGCCAGTGGTTATGGGGCCATACGTTGGTTGTGGGGAGACAGGATAAATTTAGTGAAAGTCAGGTTACAAAACAAATAGTTGTGGTCTAACTTTCGTAAAATTACACGGAGGAAAGTTCTGAAAGAATGATGCCAACACTCACTGATTCTCTCTGGAGATTTAGGATGTTTGTATATATTTTCTGTTTTCTCTACAACTAACATGTACTGCTTTTATATTAAAAAAAAAAAGTCCTGCAAGTAAAGAGTTAACGCAAATGTGAAATGATTATGAACACTTTCCCAGTACGAGGACGGGTTCTGGTAGGGGGGTATGAAGTCTGTCCTTTGGTGGAGGCCCTGGGGGACCTTTGCAAGGTGACCCCGGGACTAAGCAACCTCTGTTGCCTGTCTTTTAGGAAGGCTATTTTTGATACGCCAGATGAAGATCCAAATTACAACCCGCTGCCTGAGGAGCGGCCGGGAGGCTTCGCCTGGGGTGAGGGCCAGCGGCTTGGCGGTTAAAGCAGCAGGTGCCAATCACGAGACCCAGCTGGGAAGGACTCGGTGACCTGCCCGTTGGCATTCTTTTATCCTTTGGGTTAGCGGAAGTATGGACGCTCTTAACGGCCTGGCAGGTTTGGACTTCAGAAGCACTTTACGGAATGGTACACTAACGGATTCAGAACCAGCTTGGCGCGGCCGCCCAGCGGCCCCTCACCGCCCCGGCCCTGGAAGTGTGATCTCTCAGGACCAGTGTGCCGGAGAAACAAACACCCTGCCGCCTCTGGCCCCCACGCCCCAGGCACCCAAGTTCTGGGGTGTCAAGCAGAGCTTCCTTCTCCTCTTCTTTGCTAGATGAGGCTGTGGGGTAAGATGGAAATTTCAGAGAGGACACAATAAAACTGAGTTCCATCTCTCTCACTGAATGCAAGCTTTTGTGTGTGATCTTTTAAGTGACGACGTGAGTTCTGGCCCTGCCGCAGTGGCCAGGGCTCATGGCAGCTCCTGGCCTGCCCGTCCTCGGCCTTCACAGCTTGCAGCCGGATGGCGTTCCAGGATGGAAGGACGTGGCTGATGCGCCATGGCTGTGCACACATCTCACACAGAATGCCAGCTCCAGCAGGAAGAGGATGGGCTGGCGGTGTCCACATAGCTTGCTCTCCATCTGGGTTTTGCCAAAATGCCGGTTGCAGTTGTCGATGAGGGGAAAACAGGGCCGGTAGGGGGCTGCTCCTGTCGGCAGGAACTCCGCGAAGGGGGGCCGGCTTGGGGCTCCCGTGACATCCTAGCAACTCTGTTTCATTTCTCCATTAAAAGCTCTCCGGTGGGGCACCTGGGTGGCTCAGTTGGTTAGGCGACTACCTTCGGCTCGGGTCATGATCCCGGAGACCCAGGATCGAGTCCCACATCAGGCTCCCTGCTCTGTGGGAGGCCTGCTTCTCCCTCTCTCACTCCCCCTGCTTGTGTTCCCCCTCTGGCTGTGTTTCTCTCTGTCAAAATAAATAAAATCTTTAAAAAAAAAAAAAGCTCTACGTGGAAAGCCACGTCAAGGCCACTCTTTTGGAAGACCACAGAGAGATCTGTTTTAGACCAAGGGTGTTGACTTGCGAGCCAGACGATGAACGAGTCCCTGTTAGGCAGGAGTCCATGGGTCCTTGGCTGGTTTTACATGGGTCATATTGCTTAAGGACAAGCCCACGAGCCTTTCAGAGCCAAGCACCCGTGGTGCTTCAGTTCACCTTCGCCATCAGGTAGAAGTTAGGGTCCCAAGGAGGGGACACTTGATGTCTGGTTCCATAAAGGCCTGTACTGAATATTAATTCCCCTGGGCCGCGGCGGGTCATTGAGAGAACCCACGGGCACAAAGTGGACCCCTGTAGAGAAGAGACAGCCACGGATGGTTCTCACAGACGGGATGGAGGCATGGCCGCTTCCCCAGTGGTTGCACCTTGGGCTAGTGATAGCTCATTTCCAGAGTGCAATCTCCCTTTGAGAGATGAACATGGAGTTCAGAGTAAGTGGGGAGCTTCAAGGTGTGCAGCAAAGGAGAAAGTATATGAGAGCATCTTCCCGTAGCTTGTGTGTGAGTGATGGAAACAGACCAGTGTTGGACCCGCTGCTGGTCAGTAACTTGGAACATGGGTGTTGTAACTTCATGGAACAGGGTTGTTTTTTGGGTCGGGTTTTTATCTAAGTGATGACAAAAAAAAAAAAGCTTGAAATACCAATCTGAGAGTGTATGAGCCTTATGGATTTCTTTAGCTTTGTCATGTCTTGTTTCTGTTCGAGGAAGCTTGAATTTAGTTAGAAGGATTTTTTGTTGTTGTTTTGTTATTTTTTAATTTATTTTATTTATTTGTATTAAGTTCAATTAGCCAAAGTATAGTGCATCCTTAATTTTTGATGTTATATTTTTTATTTATTTTTATTTTTTTTAAAAGATTTTATTTATTTGACAGAGAGAAACACAGCCAGAGAGGGAACATAAGCAGGGGGGGTGAGAGAGGGAGAAGGAGGCTTCCTGCCGAGCAGAGACCCTGATATGGGGCTCGATCCCGGGTCTCCGGGATCATGACCTGAGCTGAAGGCAGTCACTTAACCAACTGAGCCATCCAGGCGCCCCTATAGGATGATTTTAAAAAATTATTTAGGGTCTAGAAATAGGTTTCTCTCATTTTAAGTGGGGAACGTCTGTGCATATTGATGATGGTAAAACAGGAAACCGATTTGGAATTTGTGGCCTGACTAAGCGTGGTTGGTGGTGGGATTTTCATCTCCGCGGCCTTACGGGATGAGATGCTGAGGAAGACACTCTGTATTCCAGGCTTGGGGGCACCGATCACCAACCTCCCCACCCATGGGGCGGTGCCCCTGCCACGAACCCCCCCGTGCCGCCTTCTTGGGCATGCGGAAAGGTCCTTCTCCCCCAGCTCCCACTTCCCCGGCCCGACTCTTGAACAGAACCCGCTGCTGTTTGCTTGTGCAATGAGAATTGATAGACGGGATTCTATGCACAGTTTCCCTGACACAGAGCCAGACTGGACCAGTAGTAAGGACAGCACGCCTCAATGAGGCTCGATCTGCTGTTTGTTGAGCAAATGCAGCAGACGGTGGTTAGAAAGCAGTGGACATGGACCTCGCATCTCCCCAGGACACAGGTTTTCTGTGTGTTTGGGTGTGTTTTCTTCACTAGGTATCTCTGTTTGTGTCTCCCTTCCATGTGTCCTTCCTTCTGTCCCTCCTGTGGGTCCCGCTGCCTTTCCCACTTTGTGTGTGCTCTCTCCATGCACAGAGCAGAGCGCCAAGCCCTGGGTTTTGGCGGCGAAGCCCCTGCACCATCTGGGGCCTGGAATCCAGGGGACACCAAGCCTTTGGGAGAGGGGCTCCCAGAACTGTCGCATTTCCCTGACAGCCAGGCTTGGATGGGTGATTGCTGTCTGTGTTGCTGGTCACAGGGTTCTCCGTGCTGTGGGACCATCCCCAAAGCTACTTGTGTAGTTATGTGTTTGCATTAACATTGTTGAACTTGACACGAGCAAGCCCCCTTCTGTCCTCCGAAGTCCACGATGACTTCTTAGCCCCAAACCCAACGTGCACTGTTTGTCCCTAGCAGGGACCGAGCTCTCTTCTCAGACTTCTCACCCCGTTCCTGGTGCCTCAAGAAGTCCTGACTCTGAGGCCTCCTTCCCGGTCTTTCTTTGGATCCCTATCAAGCTTCAAGTCTGCACAAGGCACTCTCACACCAAATGACAGATTGTCTTGCACCACTCCTGGCTGGTCCATGGATGGAAGTCTCGTCTACCTCCTAAGAATATGTGCCCCAGGAGGGCAGGTCCCCATCTCCCCACAGTGCCTGGTGGAGTGCTTAGCACACAGGTACTGAATAAACACTTTGTTTACTGGCCAGCAGAGTACTATCTGGTGGTTTGAATTATACGGGGACTAAGGTACTGGTGCACACAGCCCGGTGCCCAGTGCCTGAGGCAGTGTCTGAAAGTGGGGTGGGGGCCAAGTGAGCGTATGTGGTCATGGGCGGCTGGCTCCCGGGAAGAACACATGGTCCAGAGAACGTCCCAGGGCAGTTGCAGATGAACTGTGTCTGACAAGCCGTCTCTTGGAAGAAGTGCCCGATGTTCTTTGAACCGTTATCTTAGGATCTGCTGCATGGGGAAGCAGCTTCCCCACTGGAGACCACCTCCCGTGGGCCAGCAGACTTCAGGTGCCTCCTGTGGGGGGATGGGCCACATGCACAACACTGGCTGTGCCTGCCGGGCATTTTAGGCTTTGGTGTCCCCCACCCCCCCACCCCTGCACAGCCATGAAACCGCAGCACAGCGGGGTCCCCTGGCAGAAAAGGGTGGACGAGTCTCGGGCGCATGCGGTTTACTTTGCCTGCGCCATTTTTAAAAATTGGAGCCAACATTTACAATGGACAGATTTCATATGCAAATCTTTATTTGGGGCTTTTCTTGAAAAAAATGGGAAGATCTGGCAAGGCCCGGGCCTGCCTGGTGGGTACTGCCTAGAGGTGACGGGCTCGCAGATGCTTCTAGAGATGGGACACAGACTCTTCCAAGGAGCTATTTTTTTTTCAATCACATTCCCACCTAGACTCTCGCAATCAGTGGGCACACAGGTCTCCCTCCGGGAGGTTACTGTGGAAAGCCCAGGGAAAAAGGACGGAGGTCCATCTGTTAACGACACAAGGTCCATTCTCTGAGAGTAAACATTTACTTATTGCCGGGATGTGAATGTTTGTGTCCCCCTCAAAACTTGTATGTTGATGGGATGGTATTAGGAGGTGGGGCCTTTAGGAGGGGCCCTGCCGATGAGGTGGACGCCTTATCAAACTGCTGCAGGGAGAGCCTTGGTTCTGCCTTGCTGGGAGGTTGGGGCAGCGGGCAGCGGCCACGAGCTGCTGGTGCTTCCCAGCTCCCCAGACTGGGAGCAATGACTACCCCTCAGCCTGCGGTGTGTTTTGTTACCGCAACCTAAACAGACTGGTTCCTTCCCTTTCAGTTTTGGCAGTTTGGGGTTGCCTTTTTTTGTTGCTGTTGTTGGTTTCTTTGTTTTGTTCTGTGGGTGAGTTGCCTTTCTAAATTAATATTTCAGGGTGGGAAGTGGTATTTTCTCAATTTATTCTGAACACGCATGTGCTATGAATTCAGCACGTGTGTTCTCAGCCACCCTTGATCACAACACTGTCAACAACTAGAGGAAAATCATCTCTTCCCTGGAGGAAAGGAGAAGGATTTCTAATGGGTTTACAGATAGGATGAATCTGCCCGGAATAGACTTCAGAAGGTGCCGCAATTCTTCACGAAGGATGAAGCCTGGGATTGAAGCACCCCATAAATTCTCTGGAAATATTTCCTGCCACTGTTTCTGCCACAAACCAGGAGCTGAGAGCTTTGGATGCCAGAAGGAGACGATTTGCTGGTTTCATCCTCTCTTTGAAGCTTTGAATCTTAGGTAGGGTATGTGTCATGGGCCAGGCAGCCTCACTGAAGCGTTCTGGCAGGGAGAGAAGGAAGGAGCTGGAGAAGGAGGGAGCTGGGGAAGGAGGGAGCTGGGGAGGAAGGGAGCTGGGGAAGGAAGGAGCTGGGAAGGA
>PITA01030923.1:0-15900 GCA_004023965.1 Spilogale gracilis
AGTTTACATGTTGGCCCCACTGGAGAGTGTCCTGAAGGCTTGTTGGTGGGCCATCTAATAAGAAACACCTGAGAGCCATGGTTACAAGAGCAGGGGTTCTCCCTGAATGATGGAGAAGCAGGTGTTAGGGGGCTTAGAAGAAAATGCCATCAAGCTTCCTTGACACTGCCTACCGGCTGCTCTCAGAAATGAAGGAGTCAACAAAGAAGAAAAAGAAAGCATAGGATCCAACTGAACTGGACAAAGACCCTGTCCCACACATGGTAGCAATGCTTTTAAAACATCTGTGGAAGTCCAGAAAACAGAACATTTGAAGGCAGAAGGCTCTAGCAGACCGTGAGCTAAGTCATATGAAGGTTTTAGTGTGGGCAAGTCAATCAAGGAGGGCCCCCCAGAGGAGGATTTTACAGAATTTTGGCAGGTAGAAGGGCATGGAGGAAAAAGAGTTGGAGGGTGAGCTCCTGTCTGGGGAAGCTGGCAGCTCACTTGCCCAGGCTGAAGACTCACACTAAGGGCTCTGACAGTGTAGTGCTGAGCCTGCAATTCAAATCAAGCCCTGGGTTTGGATACTCAGCTCTCCTGGGAAGACTGTTTGAGGAGCCAACAGAGAGCTAACCCTGAACTGAGCTGTCACAGACAGGAGGGGGCTGGAGTAGGGCAGGAAATATTCACAGAGCTCTTTGTCCTTTAGTGAAATACTGAGAGCCCTGGTCCTGGAGGTTGTTTGGAAAGAAGCTGTTGGGTTAGCTTACTTCCCCTCCACCCAACCCTCTGCCCTTCTTCTCCTGGGGGACCCCTCACTCCTCGGGTTTCTCCTGGACCCCCAGGAGGTTGGGCCTTCCCACCTGGGTCAGTCATGGCTGATGGGGGCTGAGGACTTCCTTGGGCACCTGTCCCACTCTGCCTCACTCCCATGAGGATGAGGGGTTGGCACGGTATCTTAGCTTAATACAGGGTGTTCTAGGGTTAGAAGGGCCCTCGGAGATGATCAGCCCTCTGGTATTGCAGATGAAGAAATTGATGCCCCTAGAGAGACCTGAGCAATTCTATGCAGTGAGTTGGTGATGTAGCAGGAATTGGGCCCAGACATCCTGGTTCCTGGTTAAGGGAAATTTCCATTGCACTTCCCAGGGTCTGAGGAGAAATCCCCAGGGTGAATGGCTTTCTACATCCCTCAGCATTACTCTTCCTAACCCTGTTCCAGGAGTGAGAGCCATGTCCTCAAGGAACTTACAGTTTGGAAGACAGCTATTTATTTTTAATTTTATTTTTATTTATTTGTGAGAAAAAAGTGAGAGAGAGAGAGAGAGAGAAAGAGAGAGAAAGAGAGCTGGAGCACAGAGGTAGAGGGAGAAGGACCTGGATGTGGGACCCAGTCCCAGGACCCTGAGATTGTGACTTGAGCTGAAGACAGAGAGTTAAATGACTGAGCCACCCAGGCACCCAGCAACTATTTTTTTAAAGCTTTATTTATTTCTTTGAGAGAGGCAGAAAGAGGTTTATTTTATTTTTATTTTTGCTAAGACTTTACTTACTTAATTGCCAGAGACAGACACAGCAAGAGAGTGAACACAAGCAGAGGGAGTGGGAGTGGGAGAAGCAGGTCTCCTGCCAAGCAGGGAGCCTGATGTGGGGCTCACCCTAGGATCATGACCTGAGCCGAAGGCAGACGCTTAAAATGATTGAGCCACCCAGGTGCCCCAAGAGGTTTATTTTTTTGAGAAAGAAAGCCTGAGAGTTCGTGAGCCTGGGGGAGAGGCAGAGGGAGGGAATCTTCATGCCTACTCCTTGCTAGCACAGAGCCCTACAAGGGGTTTGATTTCAGGATGCCTGAGCTCTTGTCCTGAGCTTAAACAAAGAGTCAGATTCCTACCTGACTGAGATCCCCAGGCTCCCCAGAAGACAAGTGTTTTTCTGTTGTCTCTTGGTGGACAACAGCTGCCCCAGTCCTACAAAGCTCCCCCAGCTCTCTCCATCACCCAGGGGAGAAACCTGAGCTGCTTAGTACAGCACACATAGCCCTCTAGGAGTGGGCCAACCTTGTCCTGTAGGCCCCCTCCAGTCCTTCACCTGGGGGCACATGGGGCCCCTCTGGGTCTTTGTCTTTGGTGCCATCATTCCAAGGCACCCTTCCCCACTACAGGGTGAGGTCCTACCACCCACCGCTCGAGGCTGGGATCAAATGTCACCTCATCCAGGAGCCTGCTTTGTTCTTTCCAACTGGAAGCAATCTCTTCCTTCACACCACTTTGATTCTCAGTATTTCCTCTCCTGGAGCACAGACGTTTGCATATTTTGCCTTTGCTTCCTGTCTGTCCTGGAGGGGAGTTCTTATTCATGCTCATGTCCTCCCAAGCACACAGCCTGGGGTTTGAAATATGGGAGACCTCACTTTGCTGAAGGGTGTGTTCTTAACCGACAACTCCAGCCCCTCAACCCAGGAAGCATGTATGGAGGACCTTAACCCCTTCCTCCCCTTCCATCAGGCAATATGGTCTCCTCTTCCACCTCTACTGTCCCTTCTCTCCAGTCTTCATGAAGCCTCTTCTTTCTGTTCCAGTCTCTCCTGACCACTCTACCCTCTGAAAGCCCAAATTTCCCCTATGTGCTACACTTTGGCCCCAAATGCTGCAATGGCACAGAGAATAGTGGCTAAGAGTTCAGGTTGGCTGTGTGACCTTAGGTAATTTACTTAACCTCTCTGGGACTCACTTTATCGATAAAATAGGATAGAAACAGGACCTACCTTGAGCATTATGACAGTACATATAATGTTGAAAGAGCTCAGTAAATAAGAGGTGTTATAATTAGTTACCTTTTTATTTATCCATACCACTAGTACCAGTAGAGTACCAGCTATGTGCCAGACACTAATGCCACATGCTGGGGAACTGGGTCAATGAGTCACAAAACGTAGGGACTTCTATGCTGAATTCCTAATCACATGTTGAACACAAGTATTTAATTACTGCTGGCTGAATGTATGCTTGAATGAACAAGTGAACCACTTATGACTGAGTGAACAGGGCAAGGACAGCCCAGGAATACACGAATGGAAGACTGGGGTGCACGCCCTGCTGGGGGCAGCCCTCCACTGTTGGAGCCAATGAATGGAGGAAGTGCAGACCACAGCAGGCCCTGGGTGTCCTCCCTCCTCACCACTGGTAGGGAATTTCTGTGGTTCCAGGCCACCTGGGCAGGCCCCTGGGCACTTCTCCTGTGTGCTCCACAGCTCCCTCTGCTGTCTCTGATGAAGCACTTTTCACTCTGCACAGAACAGGGCACCCAAACCTCCAGGGCAGGTACTGTGAGTCAAGGGCTGACGCTGGCTGGCCCCAAGAGTAACAGCAGCACCAGCAGGGGAGAAACTGGTGGCAACTGAGGGGAGCTTCAGGCTTGGGGACACTGGGATATGGTGGAGACCTTGGTGATTGGCATTGTTCCTGACCAGAGGGGATAGCCAGGCTCAGTCTCAGGCAAGGGCAGCCTGCGAGCAGGTGGTGTGGAAACTGCTCTGCCCTGCGGCTCTTGACCTTCAGGTCCATGTGCACGGCTCTGCTCCCCCAGGCAGGAGCGCTCACCTCTGCAGTCCTGGGTTGGAGCAAGGGGCGGGCTCCTTACGTGTTGGAAAGGAGCATTTGTTGAGTGCACCTGGAAGTGCACGAATGAATGAAGGAATGAGTGAGTGTGAAATAAACACGCTCATCTGTTGCCCATGACTTTCTGCCAAGCTAGTTATTGGCTGTGACCCTGTAGCGTCCAGTCAGGATGAAAGTGACATAGGGGCAGCAAGAATAGGATCAGCAGTTGGCAGGACAGGGAGGCTAGGAGGCTTTGAAACACAAGGGCCACCCCCTGAGGGTCCGGAGGGGGGAATCCTGTAGCTCCCACAGCCAAAAGGTCAGGCTCCCTCCTCTCCCCACAGGACACATGGTTCCTGAGGCAGAGCCCCTCCCTGGACACACAACCTGCTGTTCCTTCCTCCACACCTCCCTCCCTCCCTCTTCACCATCCTGCTTCCCTCCATCTTGACCTAGGGCTCCCAGATGTTTTTCCATGGAGATTTCTGGATCTGGACTCCTGATAGCCTGCCCCACACTCATTCTGGGTCTCTGGTGGACTAGGATGGCCATGGGTAAATCAGACCACTGTCCTGCCCCCTCAGGCTAGTGCACACCAAGGCTGACCACCCCCTAGCTTGCTGATGGCCTTCACACACCAGCATCCTGTGTTCTCTGAGACAGTCTGCTTGGGACAGCTTGGACCCTGCCCCTGCCTCTATAGTGAGGCCCCTGCCGTAGGCCTGCTCCTTAGCTCCCCATCTGCACTCCTCCCAAGTTAGAACATCTTCTACCCCCCATTTTAACTGCGGCCTTAGCTCAACTTTTCCTGACTTCGGGAAATCTCACCTTCACTGGAGAAATTCAGTTTTCCCCTTCCTGTTCCCTGGCTTCTAGTTTTCCAATCCTTCCTTTCTTATCTCTCTCAGAATCTGATGTTTATCCTTATTATGTCCCCGAGAATCCAGATCTTGGCTGGTATCTCTATCTCCATCTTGGTTTTCCTCTGCCTGTCAGAGTGATTAAATCCCTGGTAGTGAGTACTACCTCCTCTTCTTTCTCTTGGGATGAATTTCTCCATCTCATCATTGTGTCCAGAAAAGAAAAAAAGAAAGAAAAAATAAAATGCAATGAAAGGAATCAAGCAAACTATATATTTATATATATATATATATATATATATATATATATAAATTAAAATTAAAGAGATGAAAAATAAGAAAAAACTGAAAAAATAAGTTTAGAGCTACTTCGAGCAAAAAGCCAGCACCTACACTTGCAGTTTTCAGCCGGCTTTCCCAAACTGATGTTGGGGAACTCTGAAGCATTCAGGCCCCATCTGTTCTTCTTCGACCCCTGGAATTTTATGATCATGCTGTCACACCTGGGATTCCACCCCACTTCACCACTTAAATGCCTTTAAGCCAGAGATGTCCCCCACAGTAGTAAAATTATAAAAGTTTCAATTGTGCACGTCTTTGTTTATAAGACTTTGTAGTAGCCTCCTTAAGGTGGGTGCCTCCCTTCTGCTTTATCCCCAACTATATCACCTGCACAACTTACTCCTACCCACACCACTTGAGCTCTGAAGCTGCCACAGGCACCACAGTGAGAGCTGGAGGTACCTCTTGAGGTGGTTCAAGATCTTGTTCTGGGGCAGGTGCTATAGCAAGAAGAGAAAGTATCATCACCATGATTGACTTTTCATGTCCCTTCTAAATAAAGGAAACTTCCCACCACTCATTTTCTGAGCCTAGGAAGCAATCCCTGGGAGGTCTCCCCTTTGGCAGCCAGAGGGACAGGGATCTTATTACTCCTGGCCCAACCACACTCAATGGAGACTTGTTCTGTGAGGCCCAATGTTCACAGGTCCACATTAGCCACCCCTTATCCTCCTCTCCCCAGTATGTCTCTGATTCTCCTTTTCACTCTGCCCCTCTCCCTTACTTGTGCTCTTTTCTCTGTAATAAATATAAAAGATTGAACATAAAGATGGACATTTAGGCCTCTAGACCTGGCTGGAAACATCCTTCTGTGTGTATTTCTTTGTCATTTCTCCCCTTGTGCTGATGGTTGCAGGGGTGCATGAGCTCCCAGGGGGTGAGAAGGCCAGTGGTGGAAGGACTCTGGGTTCCTGAAAGACCACGCAAAGATGTTCAATCTCCAATCTGAAAAGGCACTCAGCTCTTTCATGTGGCAAAATCTATGGTGATATGCTACCAAAATTTGGGAAGTTATTTGGTAATTCAGCATAATGTAATATGCCTACAAAATGTTGAAATCGCTAATATAACTTTAATAGTTATCAGCCTAGAACCTTTAAAAATGACTAAAGAGGCATCTGACTTCTCAGTCAGTAGGGCATGTGACACTTGATCTCAAGGTCGTGAGTTTGAGCCCCACATAGAAGAAAGAACAATAAAAACAAAACAAAACAAAACAAAACAAAACAAATGAACTTACAAATGACCAAAATCAATTAGGCTCTAACAATTGAGCTTCTCAGTGGTGGGATGGATCCTCTTGCCTGTTCATTCAGCCACTGTGTCCTGAGGACTCAAATTCTGTTAGTAGTTATCAGGAGCTCAGCATCTAGAGGGTAAGATGGACAAACATGAAACAAAAACAAAAGAGCAATCGCTCCATAGGAAAATAGCGAGGGACTACAACTGGGTCCTGAGTTCCACCAGGTAAGGGGTCTGACAAGGCTGTGCTGAGGTAACATTGAGATTTCCTGTGGCAAGAAATGAAGGAGACAGCCCTGCACAAATCTGAGTATATTTAGCCTGGCAGAGGGCACCATGGCACAGAGGATTGGAAGCAGAACTTGATGTTGCCAGAGTCAAGGTTAGAAAGGAGGCCAGGGCCTTGGGCAGGTTAACAGTATCAGCGCCTTGCTACTAGTGCTGTGTGACCACATTTCCCCACACTCAATGGCTTAACACTTAAGGTCTCAGTATCAGGGGATCAGGAATCCAGTCGTGCTCAGACTCCTCTCAGAGTCTCTCAGTAGGTTGGGCTGTTGACAACACCAAGGTGGGACCTGCTTCACTGAGAACCTGAGCTCACTTAGGGGTGTTGGCAGAATTCAGTTCATCTCAAAGGCCCGAGTTCTTCTCTATTGTTGTTCCTCAGTGCTAGACCACGTATACATGTCTATGTCATGGTTCAACACAGGGGCTTGTTCCCCAGTGTGGGGATCTGAGAGAGAACAGGGGTCAGAGTTAGCATGGGGCTAGGTACTGAGCTTTTATAACAAAATCTCAGAAGGGGCCTTGTTCACATTCCCATGTTTTGTGGAATGGAAGTGAATCACTAAGTCCAGACCACATTCCAGGGGAAAGGTAATGCAAGGATGTGTACAAAGGAATTGGGGATCCAAGGATGGTACTGAAGGGAGAAGAAGACTCCCACAGTGTCAGTGTCTTGCCCCAAATCACAGACTGATAAAAAGGTTGAACCAGGCATGAACCCAGTTCCTTGAATATCCTCAAAGTTGGGTCCCTGGCTGCGCATAGCCACCAGCCATTGGTGGCTCTGGAAAAGGTTTTATTGAAGTAAATGGCTATAGATATGGAGATGGTATCAAGGTGAGGGTGAGTATTGATATCCTAGACAGGAGGCATTCCAGTATGTTCTTGTCTGAAGAGGAGCCCAGCTCGTGGCAACCCACTGAGTGGACTCCTGTCCATATTACAGCCAATGGAAAGGAGGTAATGGCTTGCAGCACAGGACAGGCAGTCTCTAGGCGTAAGGGTGGATTCTGACCTTCAAGAGCTAAGGCTCCAATTCCTTCTTTAGGGTTTGCTTTGAAAATTAAAAGCCTAGGGGCGCCTGGGTGGCTCAGCTGGTTGAGCGACTGCCTTCGGCTCAGGTCATGATCCTGGAGACCCGGGATCGAGCCCCACATCGGGCTCCCTGCTCGGCGGGAAGCCTCCTTCTCCCTCTCTCAGTCCCCCTGCTTGTGTTCCCTCTCTGGTTGTGTTTCACTCTGTCAAATAAATAAATAAAAATCTTTAAAAAAAAAAAAGAAAAAAAGAAAATTAAAAGCCTAAGGTGTTGGGAAGCTATTGCCCATCCCTTCAGATATGGGACTGTCATCTTCTGGGCCTCCAGAACGTGTGCCCACATGGGTGAGTGTGCACAGGCTCATATGCGCACACACACACACACATGCACTTGGAGGGATTTTGGAGTGGGATTCAAGCATGGTATATGTTGTCAGAAATCACAGGATCAATGTTTTTCATGCAGGAAGTTGCTGTCATTACTCAGCTCACAACCCGACCTGTCATAAAACATGTTCAGACATCTCCACTTTAGATGCTTGTGTGGGGCGCCTGGGTGGCTCAGTGGGTTAAGCCTCTGCCTTCGGCTCAGGTCATGATCTCAGGGTCCTGGGATCAAGGCCCGCATCGGGCTCTCTGCTCAGCAGGGAGCCTGCTTCCTCCTCTCTCTCTGCCTGCCTCTCTGCCTACTTGTGATCTCTCTCTCTCAAATAAATGAATAAAATCTTTTAAAAAATGTTTGTGTAGATACCAAGAAACTTTTTTCTTTTTTCTTAAAGATTGATTTGAGAGAGAGGCAGGAGGAAAGTAAGGAGAAGAAGAAAAGGAGACAGAATCCTCAAGGAGACTCTGCGCTAAGTATGCAGCCCAGTGAGGGGCTCAATCTTAGGACATTGAGATCATGACCTGAGCCAAAACCAAGACTCTTATGATGAACCCAATGAACCACCCAGGAACCTTGTTCTTTCTATCATTGTGGGCCCTCTTGTCCCACCTCTGCCCTAAGTCACTGAGATCTTGGGGGTTCAGTCTGTGCTCCAATGCCCAACCCTCCTGGTGACTGCAGTGCTGACTCATGTCTCCTCTGTTTAAACATCAAGGTAAAAATGGTTCAACCATGAAGAGGAATGAGACCC
The DNA here is from genome assembly GCA_004023965.1 of Spilogale gracilis. Classification (NCBI taxonomy): domain Eukaryota; kingdom Metazoa; phylum Chordata; class Mammalia; order Carnivora; family Mephitidae; genus Spilogale; species Spilogale gracilis. The sequence goes on from PITA01030923.1 coordinate 8,485, forward strand.
ACATTCTATGGACAAAATAGGCTGACCTGCTGGAGAAGCAAGTAAAACACCTTGCGCCCGCCTTCCTGGGCAGAGACCTCAGCTATGTCTCCATGTTTCTGGAAACATACAGAGCCTTTACCACCACCCAAGAGGTGCTAGACCTCCTGTTTTCAAGATGAGCACTTTAGCACTAATAGCCCAGTGGAATTAGGCTACCACCTGGTTGTGAGTTTTGGGATGTCCCCAAACATCCCTGAGCCTCAGTTTACTCATCTGACTAGGGCAGACTTATTATAGGGATCCATTGGTGTCTTTTATGAAAAGTACTCCTGGGTGCCTGGGCCTATGGAAAGGTCTGATCAAGGGATCGTGGTCGTGCTATTTATCATTGTCTGGCTCCTTGTGATGAAGCCTCTGCCTCGACCCTCATATTATTTTGGTTTTGAGCTGGGCAGTTTTCCCATTTAGATGGGAGATCTGAGACTCCATCTGCAGTCTGTGTCCTGAGTGAAACCAGAGCAGGGATCCCTGGAGGTGAGCCAGGGGCCCCAGGCCCATTTAGATATCTGTGATGAGCTGGTTGGAGCCCTTTCATTCATCAAGAATTCAAGAAGACCCATGGGGTGCCTGGGTGGCTCAGCTGGTTAAGCCACTGTCTTCGGCTCAGATCATGATCCCGGAGACCCGGGATCGAGTCCCACATCAGGCTCCCTGCTCGGCGGGAAGCCTGCTTCTCCCTCTCTCACTCCCCCTGCTTGTGTTCCCTCTCTGGCTGTGTTTCTCTCTGTCAAATAAATAAAATCTTAAAAAAAAAAAAAATTTAAAAAAAAAAAAAGAATTCAAGAAGACCCACTCAGTGCAGGCGCTTCTCTAGGAGCTGACTGTGATACCTGCACTGATCAGACAGCACCCCAGGGCTCCAGAGTAGTTGAGGGTCAGACAGTGACATTAGACATGAAGAGAGGTAGCATCCACAGGACATTTCATATGATGCCCCCTGGCCTTCTCTAGATATGGGTGCATTCTCTCCAGCTATGATGAGGTTGGAGAAGCCCAGGAGCAGCGGAACACATGAGTGAGCTTTGGCTGATAGAGGAGGGCCTTCCCTCTGCAGCAAAGCAGCCAGGGGACTGTGAGTTGGAGGGTCTGCTGGACCTTCATCCCACACATCTGTGATTCTTCTTTTAAGGTAAAGGCCTGAGAACTTCTTTTGGAAAAAGATAAAAGGGGTCCTGGGGAGCTCTGGGTGGGAGGTGGTGTGGGAGAACAAAGGGGGCACGATGACAGATTAAGCCCCTAAGAGAGTCATTCCCCACCTCTGTCCTCTCCCAGTCCTGTCTCTACTCCAATCCCGGGACCCAGAACAGAGGGTGTAGGAACCATCACACTCAGCAATATATTGGAACCTGGACACTGGGTGCTCAGAGGGTACTCAGGAGACCCAGTGAGAGCTCAGGGACCAGACATCCCACATCTTGTGGGAGATTAGTGTCAATGGAAGGAGACACACTCATGGCACCTACTGAATGAGGCAGGACATAGGCACAGGAGGTAAAGTTTGAGGTATTGGGAGGGCACTGGGAAGACCTGGCTAGAGATAGAGTCCCTTTGTTCCCTCAGTTGGATCTTCACCGAGCAGGGGTATGTGCGGTGAGGGCAATGAACAGGCCAGACACCACCTCTCCCTGACCACTTGCGGTTGAATTCAAGTGGCAAGTGGACAAGGAGATAGACTGAGGAGTGTTTCCAGCTCCCCCAAGAAGGACACAAATGGTCATACCATTGATCAAAGACCCCCACTCATAGAGGCTTTTCTTCAGCCTGACCTCTGTGACCAGGCCTCTCTCAGATAGGACTGCCAGATCACAGTGGACAAGGAATAGGACTGGTTTCTGACAGTCATTACCTGGAGGCCCAGAGGCCCAGAGGCCAAGATTCCTACAGGGGTTCCCTGGAACATCAGGGTGGGAGGGTGCTCTGTCCTCTAACTCCTCTGCCTATCTGTTTATCCCCAGGGCCATCTACTCTGTCTTGAGCACATGGCTGGACCAATATCCAGGGGACTTTTTCCAACCCCCAGAGTTTCCCAGCCTGAAGATGTTGCTGGCATACATGGGGCTCAATATGTCAGACTCAGACCTGGAGCACTGTACACACCTTCTGCTCTCACAGCTGCAACACCTTGAGCCCACGGAGCCAGAAGCTGAGGGTGAGAAGGACCAGGGGATCTTCTGTGAGCCTGTGGAGGATACAGGGTGGGCCACACTGAGCAAGCATCCATTGAGTGCTGTTGGGCTGAAAGCAGTGAGTAGTCTCAGATCCATGTTCCCATGGGCTTCAGTCCAGGGAGACCTCCCAGGGGTTGGTTCTTGGACACAGACAACACTGAGTGGTGGAAAAAGTTTCCTTTATGTAGAAGGGACATGGGAAGTCAATCATGCTGATGCTTTCTCTTCTTGGAGCTATAGTCCCAGCCCCAGAACAAGATCCTTAACCACCTCAGGAACTTGCCCCAGCTCCCACTGTGGTGCCGGCTGCAGCTTTGGAGCCCAAGCTGGCCAAATCCATCCGTGCTGCTAGAGCTCAGCAATCAGGAAGAGCAGTGTTGCCTCCTGCTGTGTTGGGGCCAGTGCAGGTGGTAGTTACCTAATTCATACTCCTGAGCTGGAAGAACCCCCTTGCTCCTTTGCCTGATCTGGAGGTCAAGCAGGCTCTAGCGCCTGCTACTGGGGTCACTGAAGGGCCCCAGTCACCACCTGCCTCAGTGGAGCAACCCTAAAGGATGGCTTCCCCTCCCCTCTTTGTAATTTTTGTGTTTTATATACTCCTGTATAATGGCTTAATATTTTGTTCTTTAAATAAAGTAGAATTTGAGCTTACATAAAGTTTTATTCTGATCCTTTTCAATTGTATATCAAAGTGCTATTAGGTGCATTGAGAGCGTTGCACAACCATTTACTTCTAGAACACTTCCGTCACAGAGACACCTGTGCTACTAATCAGTCACCACTCATTCCCTCATCCTAGTCCCTGCAAACCACTGCTCTTCTGTCTCTGCTACTTTACCTTGTCTGCAATTTTCATGTGCCTGAAATCCAACAATATGGCCTTCTGTGTCTGGCTACAGAACATGAGTGATTCATAATTTTTTAAATTTTTAATAAAAAGAACATTTTATTACAAAGGAATGTTTCTGATGGAACAAAGATATGGAAAACCCCAAAAGGAAGTATTTTCATGATCTGAAATAGGATTCCCATTTAGAAGGATAAAAGGCAGAAACCACAAGAGAAATGTCTGAGTCCATGAAACACCTTTAAATTCTTTCATTTCTGTGGTAGAGCCATGTTTTAACTATACTAACATGCATATTATATAAACATTAAAGTCGCATCTTAAATCTCTTTATTCATTACTAACAACTCATTTCACACATATTGAACCCCATGTATGCCAGCAACATCTTCAGGCTGGGAAACTCTGGGGGTTGGAAAAAGTCCCCTGGATATTGGTCCAGCCATGTGCTCAAATTGTTCTTCAAGGTTTTAGGCAGATTATGTTTATTTAATGATTTAAATATGAAGAAAAAAGATACATTCTTTCTACCAAGAAAATCACCCATAACACATGGTGTCCCTCCTCCAGACCTTTCCCTTTAGTGCAGTGGGCGTGTGCGCAAATGTGTGTGTGTGTGTTTATGTGCATGTGGATGTGTGTGACACGTGGGGCAGGGAGGGATCCAGGCCTGGGTTCTCATTCTACCTGATGTCCCCACAGTGGATAGGCACTGTTGCTCCCGCCCCCCTGGGCATTCCTAGTGACAGCACTCCACAGCCCCGTCTGTTGAACAACTGAGACATTTCCAAGTTCTTGACTTTCATAATTAAAGTGATAATTATGTCTGAGCCATAAATGTGTTCTTATAAACACAATTTCTGGAACACCCTTTCTCACATTTTTGGATTCTTGGCTGCAGGCTACTCTATCAATGCTCATTAAGGTGCAGCCTTGTCCCAAGGCTTTAGACGGGACCTGAAATCGTGAGGGTGACAAACCGGCAGTGAGACCATCAAGGGACCTGAGAGTGACCCATAGAGCAAAGAAGAGTCTGTGCAAGCCACCTTCACGCGTCCTCACCACAAATATCCCTTCTATCTTCATGAAACAAGATGTTAGTTGGAAGTTACATTCTATACAGACCTGTTGCTCATAGCTGAGCACAAGGCACTTCCCTAATGGTTTCGAAACACACAAACTTTTGACAATGCTTCTATCTTCAAGAAAGAAGATGTTGGCTAAAAGTCTTTTTCTCTACAATGTTTTATATTAGGGTTAAGTGTATGGCACTTTCCTTCTGCTTCCACACATTTGAAAATGTTTCTATATTTTAAAACAAGATGCTGTTGATAGCTGCATTCTGCAAAGACTTGCTTCTCAGAGTTAAGCAGATGGTACTTTCCTGATGTTTTTGCACATACCTTTGACGACTTCTATATTCAGGAAAGAATATGTTAGTCAAAAGTCAGTTTCATATCATTGTTGTTCTGTAAAGTTTGGCACTTTTCTTATCCTTCAACACATAAATTTAGAAACGCTTCTATCATCCTGAAACACAACATTAGTTGAATATCCTATTTCACACAGATTTGTTTCTCAGAGTTAAGCATATGGCATTTTCCTCATGCAACACACAAACTTTTGAAAATGCTTGTATCTTCAGAGAAGAAAATGTTAGTTGAAAGACTGTTTCTTGGGCACCTGGGTGGCTCAGTGGGTTCAAGCCTCTGCCTTCGGCTCAGGTCATGATCTCGGAGTCCTGGGATCGAGGCCCACATCGGGCTCTCTGCTCAGTGGGGAGCCTGCTCCCTCCTCTCTCTCTGTCTGCCTCTCTCCCTACTTGTGATCTTTCTCTCTGTCAATAAATTTTTTAAAAATCTTTTTTAAAAAAAGAAAGACCATTTCTCTATACTGCAGTTTCTTTGAGTTACCTCCATGGCACTTTCATCATGCTTCCATACATAAATCTGAAAATCCTTCTATCTCATGAAACAAGATGTTGTAAGTTGCATTCTTTTTTTTTAAGATTTTATTTATTTGACATAGAGAAACACAGCCAGAGAGGGAACACAAGCAGGAGGAGTGAGAGAGGGAGAAGCAGGCTTCCCGCCGAGCAGGGAGCCTGATGTGGGACTCGATCCCGGATCTCCAGGATCATGACCTGAGCCGAAGGCAGTCGCTTAACCAACTGAGCCACCCAGGTAAGTTGCATTCTACATGGAATTCTCTCTCAGAGATGAATATATGGCATTTTCCTGATGCTTAACAGCATAGTTAAGAAAATGCTTCTCTCTTCAGGAAAGAAGATACAACTTGAAAAATATTACGGTTTCTCTACACTGTGGTTTCTTAGAGTTTAATGAATGGTACTTATGCTTTCACACATGTATTTTCAAAAAATTCTATCTGAAACAAAATGTTAATGGAAAGATGCATTCTACATTGACTTATTTCTCAAAGTTAAAATATATGACACTTTATTATGCTTTCACACACACTTTTGGAAATGCTTCCCTCTTCAGGAAAGATGGGAAGATGGTTTCTCTAGATCATGTTCTCCATTGAGTAAAGTATATGGCAATTTCCTTATGCTTTCATGCACACTTTTGAAATGCTTCCATCTTCAAGAAACATGTTCTTTGAAGTATTGTTTCTCTAGAGTGTTGTTTCTTAGAGTTAAATATATTGCACTTTCCTTAGGCTTCTACCTAAACATATAAAATATTAAAAAATTACTCCAAATGCTAAAAATATTAGCAATATAACAACTTAAAGAATAATAGATATAGGATACCAGAGGGAAAAATGATTAAAACTATTAAATAAACTAATTTTTGACTTAAAAAAAACCAAAACTCTAGTATCTTCATGAAACAAGATGTTAGTTGAAAATACATGCTGGGGCACCTGGGTGGCTCAGTTGGTTAAGCGACTGCCTTCGGCTCAGGTCATGATCCCGGAGAGCCGGGACTGAGTCCCACATCGGGCTCCCTGCTCAGCGGGAAGCCTGCTTCTCCCTCTCTCACTCCCCCTGCATGTGTTCCCTCTCTGGCTGTGTTTCTCTCTGCCAAATAAATAAAATCTTTAAAAAAAAAAAGGAAAAAAGAAAATACATGCTACACAGACTTTTTTAGAGTCAAGCACATGCCACTTTCTTAAGCTTTAACAAACTTTTGAAAATTCTTCCTTCTTCAGGAAAGAAGATGAAAGTTGAAAATCATGAGAGACTGTGGACTTTAAGAAACAAACTGAGGGTTTTAGAGGAGAGGTGCAGAGGATAGGTTGGCACAGTGATGGGTATTAAGGAAGGCACATATTGCCTGGAACACTGAATTTTATGCATAAACAATGAATCTTGGAAGACTGCCTAAAAAACTAATGATGTACTATATGGTGAATAACATAACACAGTAAAAATAAAAAATAAAAAAAGAAAGATGATTTCTTAACTGTTATTTTTTAGAGTTAAGTGTAAATGTCATTTACTTATATTTTCACACATATGTTTGAAAATGTTCTATCTTTTTTTTTTTATTGTTACTAAAATTTTTTTCCCAGGGTTCCAAGATTCATTCCCCGCTCCCCACACCCAGTGCTCGACGCTTTAGGTGTGCCCATTACCCACCACCAGGCTCTCCCATCCCTCCGCCCCCCTCCCTCCAAGTCCCTCAGTTTGTTTCTGTGTCCAAAGTCTCTGTTGTTTCGTTTCCCTCCCTAGATTACCCTAGTTACCATTTGCTTTCCTTCTCCCACTGTCCTCCAGTTTACCCCTCATGCACCACAGGTAAGTGAAACCATGCGATACGTGACTTTCTCTTCTTGGCTTATTTCACTCAGCATAATCTCTTCCAGTCCAGTCCATGTTGCTACAAAAGTTGGATATTCATCCTTTCGGACGGAGGCATAGTATTCCATTGTATATATGTACCACGTCTTCTTTATCCATTCATCTGTTGATGGGCACCTTGGCTCTTTCCACAGTTTGGCGATTGTGGCCATTGCTTCGATGAACATTGGGGTGCATATGGCCCTTCTTTTCACTACATCCGTATCTTTGGGGTAAATGCCCAGTAGTGCGATTGCAGGGTCATAGGGTAGCTCTATCTTTAATTTTTTAAGGAATCTCCACACTGTTTTCCAAAGGGGCTGCACCAGTTTACATTCCCACCAAGAGTGTAAGGGGGTTCCCCTTTCTCCGCAGCCTCTCCAACACTTGTTGTTTTCTGTCTTGTTAATTTTGGCCATTCTGACTGGTGTAAGGTGGTATCTTAGAGTGGTTTTGATTTGAATTTCCCTGATAGCTAGTGACGCTGAACATTTTTTCATGTGTCTGTTGGCCGTTTGTATATCTTCTACGGAGAAGTGCCTCTTCATGTC
>PITA01030924.1:0-15937 GCA_004023965.1 Spilogale gracilis
TATATTCTGGGTACTGACACAAGCATTCTTAGCTTCTCTTATTTTAGTAGAGATAAACTTCTGTTTTCCTTGGCCAATAAACTTCTGCTTAAAATAAAATATTAAGATCCTTAAAATCTTAATCATAAAATGAAAAATTAAAATGAGATACTACCTTATGTTTTTCAGGATGCAATGACTAAGAATTAAAGTGTCTAGTTTAGCAAGAATGGAGGGAAAGAGTTAATCATTAAGTAATAGCCATATCTTTTAATCCAGTAATTCCAACTTTGCCCTAAGGAAATTGTCAAATATATACAAAAATGTCCATTACCATATTATATACCATGAAAAAAAATACCATTAAAAGTCAAAAAAGAAGGGGCGCCTGGGTGGCTCAGTTGGTTGAGCGACTGCCTTCAGCTCGGGTCATGATCCCGGAGACCCGGGATCGAGCCCCACATCGGGCTCCCTGCTCGGCAGGAAGCCTGCTTCTCCCTCTCTCACTCCCCCTGCTTGTGTTCCCTCTCTGGCTGTGTTTCTCTCTGTCAAATAAATAAAATCTTTTAAAAAAAATCAAAAAAGAAGGTGTAGCTAAATAAATCAATGATAGCATATATGACAGAATATTTTCTGACCTAAGTGACTAAAAGTCAAAGACTAGCAAATAAATTTTGTCTCTCAGTATGATAAAATACTAGGCTGCTATTTTTTAAGAGGTAGAAATATAAGCGAATTCTTGTCCACTTTGTATGACATATATATGTGTAGCTGGACACACACACACAAGAATAGATAAATACAAATACTTTACAAGTATATTCACCAAATATTCATAGAAGTTCTCTCTGCCTGGAGATAACATCTACTTCAAAATGTTGATGCCAGGATTCAGTGTAATACATAAAATATATATGCAATATATTATACAATATATAATACATACATAATATATTATATATGTAATATATAATTAAAACATAATATACACATATGTAATTGCCATATATATAATTATATTATTTATTGTATATATTTTTATTTTGTATATCTATTTATAATATTGTGTGTGTGTGTGTGTGTGTGTGTGTGTGTGTGTGTATAAAATCTCCCCATCAGAGGGCCTGGGTAATGGTAGACCTTCAAAGAATGATAGTCACCTTCTTGCCTTTACAAGGTTTTCTTTATGTGACACCCACCCCACACTATACTATCTCTAACATGATCTGGCTCCAAGAACACAATCAGGAATAGAGAAGTACCTCAGGAAGGGAAATAAATCAGGCAGAGAACTAACAAGCCTCTAGAGCTCTTTGCAGTGTCTCTGCACATATCCTGTGAAGCCAAAGCTTTAAGCTGATGTCAGTTTTCAAATGATAACAGGATGACAGGGCTTCATACCCCAGTGTGTGATCTTAAAGTTTACCTTACTGATTATGAATAGAGACTAAGGATAACCTTTTTTTTTCAGAAAGTGTTCTTATTACCTTTCAAAAGCATAAATCAGACCCTGGAAAAGATTAGGTTCATTACTTTAAAATAACCATGTGAAGGAACCCATGGCCACATTTCCAAGCCTAATGCATTCTGCCCTCTGAAAGAGGCATAATTTTGGATTCTCCTTCGAGGTCCCTGTTGGGTTTCCATGGGAACAAATGTTTCAGGGTTAACTCTACTCATCTTGGGGTTGGGGAGCTATATTAACAAGTAAGAGAGGCAAAATCTGCCTTCTTTAGGAGCTGATTCAGTCTAACTAGGGGCACATATTTGGCCATAACAGGAATGGAGGGTTCTGATGTGATAGGAGGTTATAAGGCCAAAGCAGTGAAAGCTCACCGAAGTATGGCATAATTTTTAGCCCCTCAAATTGCTACCTGTTCCCTGACCCACATGAATGCCCTTGTCCAAACTCTTTCTTTTTATATTATGCCCATTCTTTGGTGTCTTTTTCAGCCAATATCTTGCCTATGAAACCTCTGGAGGGCCTCCAGAACCTCAATCACTCTTTTCTTCCCCTATGTTCTGAACAGCACTGCAGTTTCAGTGTTTACTTTTGGAACCTACACTATTATGCCTTTATTTAGAGCCAGTGGTGTCATCTCTGTCAAATTAGAAGCTTATTTTTTTAATAATGTTGTACTTGTCAGTGTATACTTCATGTTGCACATAACAGACTCTTAATAAGCATTTTTGAATAAATTCATCGATACTAGCCATCACAATGACTAAAAAGGTCTCAGCAAACTCAAACTAATTGTCCAGTAACAAAGTGTTGGTTAAATAATGATTACACAGCAACAAAACAGAATACTCTGCAGTCATTTAAAGTGAATTAGAAGAGAGTTCCAAGTAATCACTCTTTTTCTTTTCTCCTCAGTAGCTCTTTCAAACTACTTATACCATCCAAAACTCCCAAACTCACCACCTTTCTCTTCACTTTCAGCAAGACGAATTTACCTCCTGATTCATGGAGAAAATGACACAACCAGATTAGGTTTTTTCAAAATTCTGTCACCAAACACAAACTCATGTCCATGCGGGTCTACCCTGTTCTTCTTCCATGTGGTTACACTGAAAGAGATTTTCACTCATCTTAAGACTAATTTCCCCACATGTGTGTGCAATATTATTGCCCACTTTATTCTCCTGTCCTTTGCTCTTTTGATTATCCCTTCAGTTTTATTTATCTTCAGGCTTGCTCAATCTCTCTCCCTCTATCTCCTCCTCCTCCTCTCTCTCTCTCTCCTCTTTCCCAATGGCATTTAAAGACATTCACACATTTGTGCTTAAGAAAATAACCATTTCATGTTACTCTGCATCCTGTTCATAGAAAAAACTTTTCAGTGGAGTTAGTTCTCTCCTGTTTCCTGAATTTCCAGCACTGTGCACTTCCCCTCACACTGAGAGTTAGCTCCCTTCTCCTCCACTAAAATGAGAAACAATGAAACAAACAGAAAACCAAACCAAAACAACAAAAAATATCATCAAAATCATTACTTACCTCCTTATCACTAGAACTTTTTATTACTTCAACCTTTAAGCAATACATAATTTGGACAGCTCCTTCATGTAGTACACTTTTTTTCCAGGTGTGGTCAAACTACACTTTATGTGGTTTTGCTTCTGCCTTTTCCTTTGTTTTTAAGCGGACCCCATGCCCAGAATGGAGCACAACATAGGCCTTGAACCCATAACCCTAAGATCAAGATCTGAACTGAGATCAAGAGTTGGATACTTAACCAACTGAGCTCCCCAGGTGCCCTGCTTCTGCTTTTCTTGATTCCCCGTTGTAGAATCACCTTTTCTGACATCCCTTAAATCTTCTTATTTCTGAGGATATTCAATCAGATCCTCTTCTGTTCCTACTCTACACATTACCCACATTCTCATACACCTTAACTACAATTACTATCTCTGCGGTGCGAAAGACAAGAGTCTACAGTTACTCTTTTCAGCTCCAATCTCTTACATCCAACTGTCCCATAGACATCTCCACTAGGTTGTCATATGAGCACCATACCCCAACATTTTCCAGACTGAAACCGTAAATGCTCCACCCTACCACACCCAGCATGCTCCTCCTTTGCTTCCTATCCCAATAAACAGCCTCACCACCATCCAAGTAAGAAACTGAGATGGAATTCTTAGTTCCTCTCTCTTCTCACTTTCAATATTCATTCAATCATCATAGCATATAGAATCCACCTCCTCAATATTTCTTAAATCCCTCAGCATCACTCCATCCCCATAGACAGTACCCTATTTCAGGCCACCATCACCGCTTGTGAGGATTCCTAAAACTGTCTCACAACCAGTTTTCCTGCCACAGTCATGCCACACTCCAGTCTGTTCCCTATGTAACAACCACCATGGCAGTTATAAAGTGTACATCACACTCATCCTGAAAACCCTTTCAGTGCCATCCTGTTGCCTTCAGAATAAGCTACAAAACCCTCATTATGGTATCTGGGTTCCCTATTAGTGTGATATCTACTTACCTGTATGAGTTTCAGCTTTCAAATGCTACCTTTCTTCCCTTTCCATGTTCCTGACACCCTGAAAAATCTTTGAGTTCATTAAGTGATCCATTCTGTCTCTCACTGTATGGCCTTTGTTTACTGTGTTCACTTTGCCTATAACATTCTTCTTTCTTCCAAGACCACCCTCCTATACCTGCTAACTGCACATGGCTAACTCCTATTCACACTTCATAACTAAGATACCTTTCAGGTATCCTCATGTCTACAAGTCTAGTTTGGTGGTTTCTTTTTACTCCCAAAACATCTAGAAACTCTATCATAATACCTAACCCAAGATGTAATAATCTCTGTTACCTGTCTACATCCTGTATTATAAAATTCTTGAGAACAGATATTGTGTCTATGTCCACCATTCATCAATTCAACAAGTAGTATTGTAGTACTGGTTCTAGAATTACAAACAATAAAAAGCAAAACAAGGTATGTGAGTTCCTTCAGGTCTCTTACAGCCTATTGAGGGAAACAGATTTGATGTAGTGGTCACACACAAAAATCAACTCTGGTAACTACAAAGGAAAATTAGTTGTTGAAGCCCTATCATTAGGAGATTTACCTAGTCAAGATGGCCCAGGCAAGGAAGACCTTGTTTCTGGAAGATATGATGACTGAGGGGAGATATGAAACCAAGAGGTAATTAATTAATAGAGAGGAAATACTCCATTTTAGGAATAGCATGTGTCAAGGGCCCTGGGTCAGATCCAAGGAACTGAAAAAAATTCAGTGTGATTGGAGCACTAAGAGAAAAAAATTAGATTAGTTAAGGCTAAAAAGAAAAAGTCTACATGTTCAGATTTACATACTTGCCTACAGTCACAGAAAGATTTCCCACAGAGGTGATGTGATCAGATTTTTGATTTGAGAGATCAGTCTGACTGCAGAACAAAGGATGGACTGGATGAACCCAGGAATGGATGTCAGTATGCCTATTAGGATTCTGACTACAGCCATAACTTCAATGGCAGATAATGGAGACATGAATTACACTGGTGGTATTGGACAAAGAAAGGGAAGATTTGAGAGATATTTGGCAGGTGAAATTAGTAGACTTGGTGATGGATTAGATGTGGAAGTTAGGGAAAAGAAATTCCCTAGAGTGGTATCTGGCACAGAGTGGCATTATAGCAAGTATCTATGCAATAATATTTATACAGGGGCGCCTGGGTGGCTCAGCGGTTAAGCCTCTGCCTTCAGCTCAGGTCATGATCCCAGAGTCCTGGGATCGAGCCCCGCCTCAGGCTGCCTGCTCAGCGGGAAGCCTGCTTCTCCCTCTCTCACTCCTGCTGGTTGTGTTCCCTCTCTGGCTGTGTTTCTCTCTGTCAAATAAATAAAATCTTTATAAATAAATAAATAAGTAAATAAATAAATAAATAAATAAATATTTATACAATATTTACATTATGTAATATATAGTATTTTTTACTTTCAAAAATATATACCTATGAATCTAAGTACAAATTCTAGTTCTTTCACTTACTGGATAACTTTAATCAAATCATGTAACTTCTACATGACTAAATTTCTTCATCTATTTAAATGAGAACAAATATAGTAAAAAATTCATAGGGCATTTTCACCAGATTAAAATGTGAAAATTCCCATTAAGCACTTAGCCTAATCCTTATTATTTAGTAAGTGTTCAATACATGTGCGTTTTAAAAATATGTATATAACTGTTATACATTATCATTACATAAACATGGACAAAAATGCATTAAGGGGGTAGATCAGATCTTTTAAAAGGATTACTGTGGTGAGTATATGAAGAAAGGAAAGAAGAAAGAACCAAAAAAGGCAAGAACTACACCAGAAAAACAATAGATACAATATAACCATATTTATGAATTTTAAAATTATGTGTCTGAAATATACATTTTAAGAAAAATGTTCAATGTTTTCAATAAAAATAAATGTCTTATTTATAAGACTATCTTGTTTATGTTTGCATATTTTAAAATCTTTACTGCAATGTTTATGTTGCTTATAATAAGAAAAAAATAATTTGAAACTACATTTTATATTTCACTTCTGCAAGTATAAAGAGCCTTGAAAGGTCCATTTTTTTATTCAGTGACTTTGAAATGTTATTCCCTTACAGCCTTACCTAGCCATTGGTATCATCTAGTAACTCAGAGTTAATTTCCCTAAATTTGAGGGCACTAAATTTTCTCCTAATCTTGCCTGTTATTTCTCTTTTAAACATTCAAGAGCCAAAATGCAAAAGAACCTCAAATATGTGTGTATCTAACCATAATGAAAGGACTATTACTGAAGAAAATGGTAGGGAAAATTAACCAAATAAAGCAGACCTTTGTATTTAAACAGTATGAACTCACAGCCAATGACAGATAAAAGCCCCCAAACTGATGTAAGTAAATAAGAAAAAAATAGTCTGTAATAATTACCTCTCTCTGTTAATCAGAAGTACCCAAATTCCTTCAAAACACAGTGGAAGCTTGCTTTAATACTGCATTTTACAATCAAATGGACAAGCAGAGGAAGGACAAAATTAGGAAACTTATAATATCGAACATTCCAAAGCAGAGAAGTCCTAGGTTTATGAACACATATCTAAAGATTATGAGTGCAAGCAAGCAATCTGATTACAAGAACTATTTGGAAGAAAGAAAGCTGAAGGATATAACCTAAACTAAATGAAGGTCAAGATAGAATAGAATAAAATCATCAGAGTTTTGAGTTCAAAGATTTTTTGAATAACAATCACATTCAAGGTACTCTACCAAGTACATTGCAAATGATACCACCCTAAATTTGTACAAACAACCTACTGAATTAGTTTATGATGAATCAAGACACAGAGAAAAAATGACATGTGAATGAATCCAAGACCTTGAACTTTCTCTTGTTCTCACAGTGTAAGGGTTGGAGAAGAGGAACAGAATTCCAGATTGCACTTGAGAAAATCTCTGCTGAGTATAAAGGCAGAACTATAAAGTGGCATTTGGAAGTGTCCACCCATCCCTTAAGACAGGAAACTTTTGTATGATTTTTTTAAAAGAATAAATTTGGATGATAATTCTAACATGATAAAGCTTGAACTCTGACTGACATTTGAGCAGTCGGTTGTATCAGTCAAAGGGCAAACAGGCTCAAAGAGTATAACTGAAAAGAATTTGATGAACAGGCTATTTCCAGAAATGAGGGAAGTTTAAAGGAAATAATGGTAAGGAATCCAGTGCTAAGAGTACCGCAGCCTTGAGTGGTGTCCTAACAAGCACCCTGACAAGAGCAGGTAATGGATTTACGGGAATGGAACATAGCGATACATTAGGGATACCTTCCCTGCAAATGTTTAGAGGGCTGGAGACATCATCTGAAAGAGAATGAAATGGAACACACCTCAAAAAGAACACAAAATTTAAAGCATAAATACCAAAGGTATTGGTGGGTACTAGTATGATAACGATGATTTTTTTTATCATAGAAAGATGGTATCTATTATTAACTCCAAATAAGGTGAGATACAAGTACAATCTATTTGTGTTTGAAATAATTGTGAAACAACATCCCAGAGACTGGATCATCTGAAGATGTTAAAGGAACAGAAGCAAAACCCAGGAGATACTAAATTGGGACCTTTTCTGAACTGAAATATCCACAATTTCTCATTTTAGGGATGAGTAAAAGCTGAGAAAAGCAATGCTAAGGCAAAGCTAAATTATTTAAGATGTAAAACACAGCTATAAGCCTCCAGTCCAAGAGCCTTTCCATTAAGCTGTTCTGTCATTACTTCCTGGTGTCACTTTTGCATGGTTTAAGTATTAACATAATATTACATAGAATTGTTTTGTTTGTTTTTAAAGATTTTATTTATTCATTTGACAGAGAAAAACACAGCCAGAGAGGGTACACAAGCAGTGGGAGTGAGAGAGGGAGAAGCAGGCTTCCCGCCAAGCAAGAAGCCCAATGTGGGACTCGATCCCAGGACTCCGGTATCATGACCTGAGCCGAAGGCGGTCGCTTAACCAACTGAGCCACCCAGGCGCCCCACACAGAATTGTTTTTAATTGTTTCCAAGAACCAATATTATAATAAATAAGAACATGGTCAATAAACCATAGCCCTGTTCCCCTGACCTTTATTCAAAACCACCAGAAAAGTACACTACAAATAAAAATACAAAGCAAAAAGATATACCTAATAAGTCAATGTGAAAATATGACAGAATCACATAAAATGATTTTAGGCAAGAAAAGAGGTAAGGAGCAACAGAGAACAGATGGGACAAAGAGAAACAAACACACTAAATTTAAATCCAACTACCTCAATAATCCCAGGAAATATAAATATTACTGTTCCTCTCAAAAAAAAAGATTGTTGGATTATATTAAAAAAAAAGCATGATCCAACTTTATGTGGTCTATAAGAAATCTTTAAATATAAACATAGATAGAATAAAAGGATGTAGAGAGATATGTCACACAAACACTAATCAGCAAGAATGATTATATTAATATTTCAGAACAAGGAACAGTATCAGTAATATAAAGGGGCATTATTTAATGATAAATGAACCAATCCATCAAGAGGGCATAACAATTGTAAATATGTATGCTCCTAATAACAGTTTAAGTGTAAATGAAAGACAAACTATTAGAAAGCATAAAAAGACAAATCCATAATTATAGCTGGAAATTTTATCACCTCTTTCAATGTCTGATCAAACAAGTATACAGAAAATCAAAAGATGTAGAAGACCTAACAGTATATTTTATATTGGTCTTAACTGTAATGTATACAACACTCCAAGCAACAAAAGCATAATATGCATTCTTTACAAGTAAACATGGAACACTGACCAATATGGACCATATGATGGGCCTGAAAAGAAGACTCAATAGATTTGTAATTACTGAAGTCATATGAATTACATTCTCCAAGCACAACAAATTAAACTGAAAATCAATAGTTGATATCTGGTAAATTCCCAAATATTTGGAAATCAAACATTATACTTCTAAACAACCAATGAGTCAAAGAAGAAATCAAAAGGAAAATTATAAAGTATTTAGAACTGAGTGAGAATAAAAATACAGCTTATCAAAATATGTGCATCCTGTTAAGGTAGTGATCAGGGAGGAATTTATACCTCAAATGCTAAAACAGAAAGAAAGAAGTCCTCAAATCAATGATCCAAGCTTCCACTTGAATAAACAAGAAAGAAATTAATCCTAAATTTAATGGAAAAGAAAATAATAAAGGAAAATTTAAAATCAATAAAACAGAAAATGTAAAAACAGCAGAGACCATCAATGAACTCAAAACCATATCAATGAAATTAATAAACCCTAGCCAGATTGATCAAGAAATAAGGAAGGACACAATTTGCCAAAATCAGTAATAAAAATAAAGATATCACTAAAGATCCTACAGGTATTAAAAATAATAATAAGTCAATATTGTGAACATCTTTATATTAATAGTGTAATAATAACAACTTAAATGATACAGAAATTACTTAAACTACTCAAAAAGAAAGATAATCTGAATACCTTATATTCAAGAAATTGAATTTTTCATTAAAAACCTTCTCATACAAAAATATCCAGCCCCAAATCGCTTCACTAGAAATTTCTACCACTTTTAAAGGAGAAATAATACCAATTCTATACAAACTCTTCCAAGAAAGGAAGGAAACATTTTCCAACTTGTTCTATGAAGCCAGAATTGCCTTGATGCTAAAATCAAAGATGTTACAAGAAAACCATACCAATAGCCCTTAAGAATATTGATGGCAGGGGCACCTGGGTGGCTCAGAGGGTTAAGCCTCTGCCTTCGGCTCAGGTCATGATCTCAGGGTCCTGGGATCAAGCCCCGCATCGGGCTCTCTGCTTGGTGCGGAGCCTGCTTCCCTCTCTTTCTCTGCCTGCCTCTCTGCCTACCTGTGATCTCTCTCTCTCTGTCCAACAAATAAATAAAATCTTAAAAAAAAAAAAGAATATTGATGGCAAACATTTTTAAATATATTTTAACAAACTGAATTCATCAATACATGAAAAAGATAATACATTATGACCAAATATTTATTCCAGAAATGTAAAGATGTTTTAACATTTGAAAATCAATGTAAACCCATCGAGAGGAAAGGAAAACACATTACCCTTAGACAAGCAAAAAAATCATTTGACAAAACTCAACTCTTAGTCATGATTTTGAAAAAATTAAATAAACTCTCAGCAACCTTAGAGGGAAAATTCTATACATAATAAAATATATCCATAAAAAATCTGCAACTAACATCATCCTTCACTCTTTACCCTTACAGATTGGAACAAGGCAAAAATACCTCCCCTCGTGACATATGTTGAATAACACTGTACTGGTGATGTTAGCTTATGCAGTAAAGCAAGAAACAAAAATAAAATGACAGCAGATTGGAAAGGACGAAGTAAAATTTCCTTACTTTCAGGACATATAATTGTCTATACAGAATATACCAAAAGAAAGTGAGTATTTTGGGCGCCTGGGTGGCTCAGTTGCTTAAGCGACTGCCTTCGGCTCAGGTCATGATCCCAGAGACCCGGGATCAAGCCCGCTTCAAGCAGAAGTCTGCTTCTCCCTCTCTCACTTCCCCTGCTATGTTCCCTCTCTCGCTATGTTTCTCTCTGTTAAATGAATAAATAAAATCTTTAAAAAAAAAAAGTGAATTGTTCTAGATTAGGAAACATGTAACATGATCAACACAGAAAATCAGTTGTATGTCTTATATCCTATTACAATTGAAGATTTTATAATAGGCCATTTACAAAACCACAAAAATATGGAAAAAGGGATGCCTGGATGGCTCAGTCGTTAAGCGTCTGCCTTCAGCTCAGGTCATGATCCCAGAGTTCAGGATTGAGCCCCACATCAGGCTCCCTGCTTGGCGGGAAGCCTGCTTCTCCCTCTCTCACTCCCACTGCTTGTGTTACCTCTCTAGCTGTGTTTCTCTCTGTCAAATAAATAAATAAAATCTTTTAAAAATATGAAAAAAATAGAAATCAATTTTTAAAAAACGATGGAAGACTTGTAAGCTAAACTGACAAAACACTGCTGAGAGAAATTAAAGATCTAAATAAATGGAGAGCTATACCATGGATCGGAAGGCTAATTAAGATGTCAATTCTCCCCAATCTATAAATTCAATGCAATCGCATTCAAGAAAACAGGAAAGCCTATATTAAAATGTATATGAAATGGCAAAGAAACTAGTATACCCCAAAATATTGACAAAGAACAAAGTCTGAGGACTTATACAACCTGACTTTAAAGTTTACCTCCACAGTATAATAATCAAAGTAGTGGAATATTGGTGTAAAGATGATATATAAATCAAGAGCATAGACTAGAGACCCCAGAAGTAAAACCATGCGTCTATCTGGTCAAGTCATTTTAAGAACAATACCAATGTAATTCAAGGGGGAAATATAATACTGTCAAGAAATAAGGTTTGAACAATTGGATACCCAAATGCAAAAAGAAAAACAAATATGAACTTCAAACTTTGCATCATACCTCACATAAAAATTAGTAGAAATGAACCACAGACTTAAATGTAAGAGCTAAAATATCAAGTTTTAAGAAAAAAACAAAAACAAAAATCTTATCAACTCTGAATTCAGCAAAAATTAAACAGATTTAGTAAACAGGACCCACAAAACACCGGATACGAGAGAAAAATTTACAAATTTGACTTCATTGAAATTTAAGCTTTTGCTCTTTAAAAGACATTGTTAACAATAAAGTATTCTTACAATACAATAACGAGAAGACAACCTAACTAAAAATATATATATGAACAAAAGATTACAGCTTACCAAAATAAAGTATACAAATGGCAGACAACCTTGTGAAAACATGCTTATCATTCATTATTACAGAAATACAAACTAAAACCACAATGAGATATCATTATACACTTATTAAAAGAGCTAGAATTAAAACGAGCGACAATACCAATTACTGACAGTTACATGGTTCTCCTACACTGTTCCTGAGAATGCACACTGAAAAACAGCACCAATTTAAAAGTTAGATATACCCTTCGCACATCCTCATATTCCATTCCTAGGTATTTATCCAAGAAATATGAGAACATTAGTTTACCCTTGTACTCAAAAAATATTTATTCATAATAAACCCAAATTGGAAAGAATCTAAGCTTTCATCCGTATCTGAACCACCACACAAATTGTGATGCTAGTACCCCCGACTTTTAAAAATTTTTTGCTTTATAACACCTTGCCTTTATAAAAGGCCCTCATTGTTACCTGACGTCGCAAAGTCAAAGATATCCGGAGGATGTTCACTTTTACGACAAAAGGCGAAAAGCAAAAATAGCCTTCCGCGTTGGTTTTGCAGCAGCCGTTTTAAGAGGCAGCCGGACCCCAGCCGCAGCTTTTCACCTGTGTTTGGTGACCATCTGTGCTTTATCTCGATGTATTTTCTGCCTGTATTTGCAAGATGTGTCCGCAGGGATCAGAAAAATCTGAGATGTGATTTTTGGGGTCTGAGAATGCTTAAAATTGTGTCTAAGCAATTAATTATAATTGCTTCTTTGCTTTTATGCCATTTAGGCTTTACAAAGTTTTCAAGGAAATGCTCTACTTTTGGCTAGGTGTGGAAACCTGTATGTACGTATAATGAAATACAACGTAGCAGTAAGAAGGAAGGAGCTGCTGATAAAAAGCAGTGACATGAATAAATCTCAAGAACATTTTGCTAAAACCTTCCAGACACCTCCCCAAAAATACAGACTGCATAATTTCATTCATGTAAAATTCTAGAAAATGCAGTTATAGTATATTTTTAATAAGTAGATCAATATCTACCAAAAACCAGGAATCAGGAAGAAGAGATTTTATTTATTTATTCATTTATTTAGAAAGACTTAATTATTTTAGGGACGCCTGGGTGGCTCAGTTGGTTAGGCCACTGCCTTCGGCTCAGGTCATGATCCCAGAGATCCGGGATCGAGCCCCACATCGGGCTTCCTGCTCGGCGGGAAGCCTGCTTCTCCCTCTCTCGCTCCCCCTGCTTGTGTTCCCTCTCTGGCTGTGTTTCTCTCTGTCAAATAAATAAAATCTTTAAAAAAAAAAAAAAGAAAGACTTAATTATTTTAGAGAGAGCAAAAGAGCGTGAGCGGTAGGGGCGGGGGGAGAGGGAGCAAGAATCCCAAGAGGACTCAGTGCTGAGCACGGAGCCCCATGCTGGCCTCCATCTCACCACCCTGACATCACGACCTAAGACGAAACCAAGAGTGGGATGCTCAACAGATCCAGACGCCCCAGAAGAGGTTGACTTCAAAGGTATGTAGAGGAACTTTTTAGAGTGATGAAAATATCCTGATTACCAGAGAGGTTACACAACTGTCTATAATTACCAAACCTCAACAATTTTTACATACAAATTAGAAAGTTTTATTCGTTGTGACTTATACTTCAATTATGTTTATTTTTTTAAGTGCAGAAAAAAGCACCTACCACTGTAGTGATTTGTCAATGGAAAAATTTTTTTGAAATTTAATTCTCAATGGAACTGTCGTAACTATGAAAATATAAGTCTTTGCTGATTAATAAGTTACATGCATTGACACATGATGTGATAACTGTACTTAAAATATAGATTACTGAGGAACCTGGGTGGCTCATAGGCTTAAGCCTCTGCCTTTGGCTCAGGTCATGATCTCAGGGTCCTGGGATCGAGCCCTCCATTGGGCTCTCTACTCAGCAGGGAGTCTGCTTCCCCCTGGTTCCCTGCCTGCTTCTCTGCCCACCTGTGATCTCTCTGTCTGTGTCAAATAAATAAATAAATAAATATCTTTTAAAAATATATAGATTATTCTAAGGAGTCAAGGTAATGATAGCAAGTATCATTGAGAATATAGAGCAACTATAACTCTCATACACTGCTGTGGGAATTGTAACAAGGCAACGGCTTTGGAAAATTCTTTTAAATTATCTATTAACCGTGAAGATAAACATACCTTATGACCCAACAGTTTCGCATGTAAATTTGTATGTAATACAAATGAGGTCTTCAGGGCCCCTGGGTGCCTTAGTCAGTGGAGCATCTGACTCTTGATTTTGGCTCAGGCCATGATCTCAGTGTCCTGGGATGGAGCCCTGCATTGGGCTCCCTGCTCAGCGGGGAGTCTGCTTCTGGATTCTCTCTCCTATCCCTCTGCCCCTCTAAAATAAATAAATATGTTTTTAAAAAATAAGCTCTTCCTATTCTCTCAAATAAAAATATATAAGAATTTCATAGATGCTTTATTCATAATACCCCCAAATAAGAAATCCTTGAAATGTCTAAAACCAAAACATAGAGAAATAAATACTCAGAAAGTGGAATACCATTCAGCAATAAAAAATGAATGACTGCTATCCACAACAATATAGATAAATGTCATAAACAATGTTGAGCAAAAAAAAAGCCAGACCCCAGTTCCATTCAAAGTAAGTTAAGAATAGGCAAAATTAATCTAACTTGGTAGAAGTCAGGATGGTTCTGCTTTTGGTAGAGAATATTATCTAGAAGGGGGCATGAGGGAGCATTCTGGAATGCTGAAAATATTCTTTCTTGATCTGGGTGCTGGTGATATGGCCATATATACATGTAAATGTTCTTTGAATTATGCACTTAAAATTGGTGCACTTGGGCGCCTGGGTGGCTCAGTGGGTTAAAGCCTCTGCCTTCGGCTCAGGTCATGATCTCAGGGTCCTGGGATCCAGGCCCACATTGGGCTCTCTGCTCAGCAGGGAGCCTACTTCCTCCTCTCTCTCTGCCTGCCTCTCAGCCTATTTGTGATCTCTCTCTCTCTGTCAAATAAAGAAATAAAATCTTTAAAAAAAAAAAGTATTAAAAAAAATTGGTGCATTTTTATGTGAATTATAACGTAAAAAGATTTTGAAACTAAGTCATGTTTTAAAAATTTATGAAACAGAGAAAAAATAATAAGTCTTAGACTGCTAAATACTACTCTTGTTCTGTGGATAAGAAGCTGAAGGGAGAATGCTTTTGGAACATTCTCTTTGTAAAAATCCCTCTGGAGGGTATTAGGGAATTCCCAGCAGCAGATCAAGTGAGCCTGCAAGCAACAAGATAAAAAAAGCTTGTATTTTAATAAAGTAACAAGTCAACACTTTCCTTATTTCTCCAGTGGTTATTACTTTTTAGTTTCCTATAAGGGTTGACACTGGACATCTGTCATCTTGGCCTGACTGGGAATCAGCAGATTATCCTTTAAGGCTCCTCTACTTCTGATTAGTGGTGTATACTTGGAGGGATCAGTTACCCTCCCTGTGATTTCAGATTGCCAACTGAAAAAAATATTATTACTGGCAATAATGAGAACAGCTCCTGTCTGATAGCTCCCGAATATTATGAGCTGGTCACTGTGATACATCTTTGTACACAGTACCTCCGGCCTTGTGTGGTAGGTCTCACTACAGAGAGGCAAGAGAAAAGTATGTTCTGTGGAATCAGATTCCCCGAGGGAAAAACCTGGGTCTGCTTCTTTTCAAATGTATAAACTTGGATCCTGGTCTCTTTACTTGTAAAATGGGAGTAAAAAATACCTTCCATCCAAGATTGTTGCTAGGACTAAACAGAATCATATTTAAGCATCGAGAATATGCCCAGCACATACAAAGGGCTATAAATGTATTTGCTAAATAAAATGACAAAAGTTAACTTTAAAGATGAAAAAATGCAAGCTCATGGTGATAATAACATCCCCCAAGGGTGAGGCAGTGAGAGTGTTACACCGCAGGGACAATGAAGTAGTGCATTGTACTTGGGGCTTTTCTTTTCTTTTCTTTTTTCTTTTCTTTTCTTTTCTTTTCTTTTCTTTTCTTTTCTTTTCTTTTCTTTTCTTTTCCTCCCTCCCTCCCTTCCTCCCTCCCTCCTTTCCCTTCCTT
>PITA01030925.1:0-15891 GCA_004023965.1 Spilogale gracilis
GGCTTATTTCACTCAGCATAATCTCTTCCAGTCCAGTCCATGTTGCTACAAAAGTTGGATATTCATCCTTTCTGATGGAGGCATAGTATTCCATTGTATATATGTACCACATCTTCTTTATCCATTCATCTGTTGATGGGCACCTTGGCTCTTTCCACAGTTTGGCGATTGTGGCCATTGCTGTGATGATCATTGGGGTGCATATGGCCCTTTTTTTCACTACATCCGTATCTTTGGGGTAAATGCCCAGTAGTGCAATTGCAGGGTCATAGGGTAGCTCTATCTTTAATTTGAAAAATTCCATTTAAATGAGTATCACATTGTTCAACTATTGAATTGATAGCAACAAACAACTCTTTACTTCCCTATTATTCCTACTTTGCATGAATGTCTTCTTGTTTTGTCCACCAATCCTAAACTATTACAGCATGATTTTATGATCTTAACCTAATCCCTTTCAAGTCTCACAGTAAAAGATCTGTCTTAGACTAAATTCCAAAATCCCATAAATATCCTGGTTTTGTCTCTCCAAGATGCTACAATGACTTTGTCAAGGTCATGATCTACCCTACTATGGTAGACAATCATCTCTATTTACCTTATCTTCTGGTTGGTTTGTTGATATTTTCAGGGATCCATTAAGTGGTTAGGCTTATATTTCTTTGATTTAAATTTCTTTGATGTGCTTATATTTCTTTCTTTCCTTTGGTTTTTATGATACAAGTGCTAAGTGGATATCTTGTGGTCAATTCTGAAAGAGATAACACACCATCCCAACCCTCCACCCCTGCCCTGGTTCTATCTCTAAATTTTCTTATTGGTGCGGTCTGAGTGACATGGTCTACCTTCATTTGTCTATCCTGGAAGATAATGGTGTAAGTTACAGGGTTGTTGTGAGAATTAATTAAGGTGGTATCCTTGAAAATGTGATGCAGAGTGTTATGTAAAGACAGAATGATTTTGTCATGGGTTTTACTTACTCTGTCTAGTGGTGCTCCTCATTCAATGTCAACAAATTTCTGGCTGGAGGGCCAGATGAGGGAGGCCTTGTCAATGAGGATGATCCTCAGGTTCCTGCACTATGGGACAAAGGGATGGTTGTGAACTATATTCTGAGCTACAGGAAAAAGGGGAGATGGAGGCCAGGAGTGGTACAACTTATGGGAAGATAATGCATGGGTCCTTTCCTATGATATTAACCACTTCTTAGCACCAATGGAAACTTTTCTTTAAGCATGTCTCTTTCATTCATTTTTCTTTTCTTCTTGGTGATCCCATCTATCCTTAAGTCTTAGACTAATCTTAAATTGATGACTCCTAAAACATTAGTTTCTTCCCAGATCTTGAGTTTGATTTGAATTCCATCCATCTAGCTGGAAATTTCCATGTGATTTTTTTCACAGTTGCATCAACTGCAACCTGTCAAATACTGGATTTATTATCTCCCTTACCTTGGCTAACAGAAGCAGGATTCCTGAGGTTAAACAAATGATCTTAACCTTTTCCCCCTCTCCCTCTATTCATTCATTCATTCATCAAATATTTACTGAGAATTTTCTGTGTCTGACCATTCCCTTAGGCTCTGGAGATGTAATCATTTAGTCAAACAGAAATAATCCCTGACCTCTTGGACCTAAGTGTCTCCTCACCTCACCCATTTTTATATTTCTCTTCCCTGGCTTTTAAAAAATTTCCGAAATTGTGTGTCTTAGAACAGAAAAATAGTCTTAGGTGGCCAATAGGTGTTAAGTGAAACACAACAAACTTTCTGAGGTCATTTGAGTTGAGAAAATGGGATTAATAAAATTTAAACATTCTCCTTATTGCTAGATTTCTCTAAGAATTTATTTACTTTTTCAATCCTTATTGAAGAATCAGTGATAAATGTAATTATATGTATTTAAAATGTACAGTGTGATGATTTGATGTATGTATGCATTGTGGAATGATTACCAAGGTCAGGATAAGTAACACATCCATCATGTCATACAGTTAACTCCTTTTTTTTTTTTTATGGTGAGAAAGCTTAAGATCTACTCTCAGCAACTTTCTAGAATACAATATCATTAAGATAGTTAGCATGCTATGTATTAGATCCTCAGAACTTGTTTCTTCTTCTAACTGAAAATTTGTATCCTTTAATGTATATCATCCATTTTTCCTTCTCCCCAGCCCCTGACAATTACCATTCTATTCTCTGTTTCTGTGAAATGTTTGTATGTATATATACATTTTCTTTATCCATTCATCTGTCAAAGGACATTTAGTAAGTTTCCATATCTTGGTTGTTGTGAATAATGTTGCAGTGAACATGAGAGTACAGATAAAACTTCAAGATACTGATTGCAGTTTCTTTGGATATGTACCCATGAGTGGGTACTACCATGTGGCATACGGTAGTTCATACAATAGTTCAATTTTTGATGTTTTGAGGAATTGCCATGCTGTTTTCCATAGTGACTATACCAACTTACATTCCCACTATGTATAAGAGTTCCTTTTCCTCCACATCTTCACCAGCATTTGTTATCTCTTATCTTTTTGACAATAGCCACACTGACAAATGTGAGGTGACATCTCATTGTGGTTTTGATTTGCATTTTCTTGATGATTCATGATGTTGAGCATTTTTTCATGTGCCTATTGGCCATTTATATGTCTATTTTGGGGAAAAATATTGATTCAGGTTTTTTGCCCATTTTTAAATTGGACTATTTGCTTTTTTAATATTGATTTGTAGGAGTTCTTTATATATTTTGGATTTTAACCCCTTATTTGACACACAGTTTGCAAATATTTTCTCACATTCAACAGGTGGCTTTTTCAATGTATTGATTATTTCCTTTGCTGTGCAGAAGTTCTTTCATTTGATATAACCTCACTTATTTATTTTAGCTTTTGTTGCCTATGCTTTTGGTGTCTTATCCAAGAAATCATGGACAAGACAAATGTCAAGGATCTGTTTCCCTGTGTTTTCTTCTAGGGCTTTTACCCATGGTCCTTATTGCACCTTGTAAGTAATACTATATGCAGCACTGGTGAACTTGACCACAAAGCCCTCTATGTAAGGATCTTCCAGCTGGCATAGTGTGCTTTATAAAAATCTTTGAGTCACCCTGCTTTAAAGAATGAATTCATTAAAAAGAGTTATTTCTTTCATTCTTTTATATAATATTATTATGAACTACTATGGATTTTGATTATCTTCTGTTAGGGATTATGGAGAATAAAAAGAAAATAAAAATCATCCCTTAAACTGAAGAGATTTATAGTCTCTTTTATTTTTTTTCCTTTTCCTTCTGGCCCATGGAATATAATATATCCTAAAGCATTTGAGCTGTTTTCTAATATTTGATGGAAAGTTTAACCCTAAATAGTAATTCAAATTTCAATGACCCTTTCTTCCATGGTAGATTTTCCTTCTGAATTTCTCTTCGTGTGCCATTTACCTCTTTTATGCCTCACCAAAGATCTCCTTATCATTTATTTTTGATTTTAAGCCTGTAGTGTGGGAACTATGTCAGACTTTCTTTTGTACAATTTCTAGCAAATGTTTCATGTCCAGGGGTTAATGAATGACAAATAATGAATACTAGTGAAGGGCAATGGGGTCACCAATGACTGTGTCTGTCCCCTTCTAATAGAGGGAGTTCTGTGGTTAAGATGAAAATAGAAGGCATTTGTTTTGGGTATGTATTAACGATGGGAATTTTCCCTGTTTTGTTTTGTAGCCATTATTTGGAAAGTTACTGTATTTTGAAAAGTAGTCATTTGCAGCACAGTGAGTACAATTTTTCAGTTGGGCATTATACCATCTTCTATAAATGTGCAGCTATTGTTGGACTCTGGTTTTTCTCATATATGCTGGGATAAGGTGAATCATGCCATTGAATAGAATCAACACTAGTTTATCAGAAGCTGAGCATGTTCACAGACTTTAAAATCTGAAACAAAGGTCTCAAAGCTTCTGTTTAGAAACAGTGATTTTTCTTCCAATCTAATCTGAAATTTCTTAATGTAGTTATTGTGAAGCACAGAGAGAGGTAATTGTGTGTGTGTGTGTGTGTGTGTGTGTGTGTGTATGTGTGTATGTGTGTAAGAATATATGAGTGTAGTTTACCTTGTGACTTATTTCTGGTGAAAAATAAATGCAATTTTACATGTCTTTTCAATTTTTCTGGATCATCAAGTAGTCCGGGAAGACAATGCTAAGGCAAGGGCCAATCTTTCCATGTTTTTGGTGTTCCCAAGAGGTGATGACTATTAACCTCCCCACTGGTGACTCTCAGTCTACAATAGGTATACCAGAGAAATGACCGCATGACACTAAGGTACTGACATCTTACCCTGGGAGATGTAGGAGACCTGCTGGCTCTGTTTTTGTGTTTACAGGGAAACACACAGTGTAAAGGAGTACACATATAGAAACATCTTAGTGATCTGGGGGAAAGCTTAATGAGAGAGAGAGAGAGAGAGTACAGAGCATGTGATGGGACTTGGAAAGGTAGACCTTTATGGGCAACAGCAATTGCTGTGCCACCCAGTGAGTTTCCCTGCTACTCCTCCCTCTGCTGAGGGCTGTGGTAACAGCATTCCTCTAAGAACACTCCCAACCAAGAGTCTGAATGATGTGGCCATTTTATTATTAACTCCAATATGGCCACAGATGATTGAGACCCAGGCATGGACTTCCAACCCAGCCCTATCAGAAATCCTTCCCTAGAATTTTTACAAACACAAACAAAGGAAGAGACATGTCCCTAGATTATGGCAAAGCTGTGAGATATTAGATACAGAGGTAGCTGGTGGCTATATTTTCAGAATACAGAAGATGCTTCTCAGAACATGTATCCAACATAACCTGTGTGGAGAGAGACACACAGAGGAGGTGGAGAGCCTTGTAGGGTACACACTTCTCTTTCCAACTACACCTCAGGCCCAGCTATACTTTGGTCTTTCTATTGTTACACATCTGCTAATAAATTCCTGTTTGACTCAAGCTAGTTTAAGTGGGTTTCTGCCAGTTTCAAGCAAAAAAGTCTTGACTCATAAAGCCTGAAAAGTAGGCACTGGAGAGAAGTATTTAGAAAAAGCAAGTTAGTTCTGTTAAAGCAAATAGCTTGCTTTCCTATAAAAAGAATTGGCCCACCTGTTTGAGTGGCATGCTACTCTGAGAAGTATTAGATACACAGTAAGAGTGTGATTAGAAACCTGATTAGTGGGGTGCCTGGGTGTCTCAGTTGGTTAAGCGACTGCCTTCGGCTCAGGTCATGATCCCGGAGACCCGGGTTCGAGTCCCACATGGGGCTCCCTGCTCAGCGGGAAGCCCGCTTCTCCCTCTCTCACTCCCCCTGCTTGTGTTCCCTCTCTGGCTGTGTTTCTCTCTGTCAAATAAATAAAATCTTAAAAAAAAAAAGAAACCTGGTTTGTGTAGGATCTAGAAAATGATATTAAATTAAAAAGACTAACACCTGTTGAAGATTTATATTTTATTCATTTCAGAATAAATAAATATTTATTTATTCAAAATAAATAAATATTCATTTCTCTCTTCCCAATTCTCCACATGAAACCATTCGATGGGTGTGAAACTCAAGTAAAGCTTATGTGCCAGCAATCACAAGACATCAAATGCAACCAGTATATCATTCAAGCAAGCATTTGTTTTATACCACAGTGGAGCTCAGACTTACAAGAGAGATGAGAGGCAAAGCAGTTTTCTTCCCCCAGGGAACAATCCTGGACTATATGCAGATATTTGCTTATCATTTAGAGAAGGGTGTTATAGGGTGTGCTCAGTGAATCACTGCTGACACCATTAAGGGTTAAACAATGAGAGGTTTATTATAGCTGGCCAGAGACCACCTGCTAGAGAGTCTGGTCTCTGTGAGAGCCCTGACCGTAGAGCAATCTTGGTTTTTAAAGAAATGAGACATATCCTGGAGGGCATGTCTCCAAAGAAATGAAACATATCCTGGTGGGTATGTCTCCAAACGAACAGAACATATCCAGGTGGACATGTCTCCATTCAACAACAAAAGCGACAGCAGTAAGCTTATTCTTTTACAGAAGTGGGAGTAGCTGGTTATGCAAGATAGCACGGTGGGGTAATTTCTTACAGCTTTGTAATCAGCCGGGCTGGTTGGGTACCTTCCAGCTCCAAGTTCTGGGAGATGTTTATATTGTTGGGCTCACCTAGGGTCAGATGTCCTAGTTAGCCTCACAACCGCCATTTTGGGTATCTGGTGACCTTTTTACAAAGGGCATATTTATAATTTTAAAAATGTACTTAATTTATAAGATTACAACCCAAACCATTTGCAGCCACTAACCAATAAGCACAGGATCTGAGTCTAAATTCAAGGCTTACTTGTTCATCTTAACATGTGATGTGGGCCCTGGGGCCTACCTTCTCTATAGGACATAAAAACTGCTGATTGTCCATTTACAACAATTTGTCTTCACCTCCCCCACTTTGCATTTGGGCTGTACTTCCCAGTGAGCTGTGGCAGAAAGGAAAGAGTCCTAGACCAGACATCTAGAGATAACAAGAGGCTTTGTTGTTTACGTGTTCTGGAAACTTAGGTAGATTAATCTCTGAGCACTGGTATGAAGAGGTAATACCAACCTCATAGAGCTGTTAAGCAATAAAACTTTATTAATTGATTGATTAATTCAAGAATATTTATTAAGTGACTATTATTACAAGGTACTCTTTTGAGAGAGGCACTGAACAAAACCAAAACAAAAAAAAAACCCACAAAAAATCCAAACCAAAAAAAAAAAATCTCCAGCGCCTAAAGCTTATTGTTTAATTGTAGAGGCAAGCCATAATGGGAAAATATATACTGTATAAACAATCATAAGATAAATGCTAAGAAAGAAAATAAAGTGGAGAAAAGAATTAGGAAGTGCTGTAACTTTGGAAATATGACCAGGGAAGACCTCCTAAGGTCATATTTGGGAAAAGGCCAGAAGGAAAGAAGGAAGGAAGGAAAAAGGTAGGAAGGAAAGAAGCAGGGAAGGAAGCAGGGAAGGACGAGCCAAGCCAGGCACATATCTGGAGTAAGAGATTTCCAAGTAGGGGGAACCATGTGTGCCAGGATTCTAGGACAGAAGCAGGCAAGCTGTGCTGGATAGAAAGGATAGAATTGCAGCTGGAGTGGAGTGAGGTGAAGAAAAGATTGTGGGGGCCCTTCTAGGTCCCAGAAAGGACTTTGGCTTTCACTGTGAATGAGATGGAAGACTGTTGGAAGGTTTTGCAACAATTTCCTTGCAAATACCTAGACCAGTTCTTGCACATAGCAAGTGTTCAAAAAATGCTTGCAGATTGAATCAAGGATTTGGTTTGATCTTATCCACCTGCTTCTACTTTCAGGAGAGCATGACGGATTGGGATTGTGGTCACATTGAGTTATCATCTTTACATGGTATAAAAAATATCTCTGAACTTCTCAGAAATGATTGCAGCAGCTTGCTCCTCCTTCATCACTATCTTCATTTATTTAAGAGGCTAAAGGGGGTGGCCAAAACTGGCTTAGAATCTTTGATACAGTAGTTTAATTTTTTTTATCAATAATCTGTTAGTATTCCTAGGAGCAGATGTGATAGTCTTCATATTTCCTCTCTATCCATATGGATAGGAGATCATTAAATTTATTTACCTAGTAGTTTTAGAACCATTAGGGAAGTTAATTATGTAGAGTTCAAGAGAGCATAAAAATAGAAAAAACAAAGTGAGTTGAGCAAAGAGAAGTCACACCTGCTGGGTTTCCCATATGACCTTGATCCTCAGACAGAATTGTAATGGAGGGAAGTTGGCCCATAATGTTAGAAGTGAGGTTTCCATTCCCATGTGTTCACGGATATTCCTAACTAGCTCTACTTATCTCTGAGACAATCAGAAAAGTAAGGTCAGGGACATACACAGATGAGCTCTTGCTATTCAAAAACACTGATTTAAAAAACTCCCTTGATACAATAAGCAAACAAAAAACCAGCTGTAAAGTAAAATGTGGCTTTCTTGTTTTTCGTTTGAGGAAGGCATTTGACCAACACTTGCTAGTTCTGAGTCTTGCTGGTTAAAGACTGCTTAAGCTTATAAACATGAACCAAATTTGGCTATGTGTCCATCAATACCATATTTCTCTTTCTATCTCTCTCTCTTTTTTTGACACTTAGTTTTCTCTCCCTTACCTGCAAAACAAAACTACCTATTGACTTTTTGGTCACAACTGTGCTGCAAGAATTTTCAGGGTGTAGAGTATATTTAAAATGAAGAATCTACAATTCATTTGAAGAGGATGGATTTCACAGCTATAAATAATCTTTTTATGATATGACTTGTGGTCATGGTGTCAATTATATTCATTATATGTGTTTGCAATAAATGGGAGTAAGCATCCCTGAAATCATAGACAATTTACTTTTTTCAAACACATTTATTAGTAATGTCTATGAAACATCATATAAAATAGCTAATGCATCTATGATTTTTACATTTTCAAGGTAGCTGTGAGAATGAGATTTGTTGAAATAGATTGATAAAGAAGAAAACTGAAGTAAATAAGATTAAGGAGCAGGGAAGGTATGAGATTTATATTTTTCTAGACCAGATAATTATGATCTGACTCAGTTTAAATTGGACTCTATGATAACTGGTCCTATACAGGTTGCCTAGGCAAGACTCATTTGTGTTCAATGAATTTTAGATATTTTTCAAGTTCTTTACTTTTTAAAAAGCCTGGTTAATTGGAAGGAAATATAATTCAGCATATTGTATGAACATTTATTTTGATGAGTTGAAGCTGGCAGGAATGTATTTATCTATTGGAATATATTACTAGATTTGCCAATACTCCTCCCAGCTTTTGGTAAAAGCACTCATCCTCTTGTTAGGAAAGTGACCTGCCTTCTCCCCCAACCCATATCTTTGCCATGAGAGTTAGTGGCTGCTGCCATTTTATTTTATTTTTAATTTTTTGAAAGAACCTTGTCTTTCTGGCCACAGGGTCTGGGTGAAGAAGAGGCAGCTGTTCCAAATTGGGATAGCGTCGGTATCTAAAGCCCACAGCTATAGGTATTGGTTAAGGAATAGGCATATATGACCCAAACTAACCCAAATCACAGTCTCCTGTCATTTTTAAAAAACTGGAGCTAAAGAAAAATAGTAGTCCCTGTTGGAGGCCAGGACTTGGAGGAGGCCATGCACCTCGTTTGGAAGGTAGGATTGTATAGGAGATAATGAATTGCCAGGAGAGGAAAAGCAGGGTGAGAATCCTGAACTCACTCTTGGTTCCAGCTATCCTTGAACCCAATTCTATGCATGTTCTTTCAGGTAGTTGGAACCGGCACTGTCTTTTTGGCTGAGATTAGGAAAGACCAAGGCCCAAGATCTAGGTCTTTGAGGTAAGATAGCATCTTATCTCTGATTGCAAAGCTGGACAATGTTCATTTAGGGTTTTTTTCATAGGAACAAGGGAGGGCTTTCAACCTAGAAATGTCAGGCACCATTACTTTTTGTATCATATGAAAATGCTACATCTGTTGATGTCAAAGGTAGCAATACGTCTAAAAGGTAGTAGGCATTTTAGACAGAAGCTGAAATTACAAATGAACAGGCTGTATGGATGGCAGCTTAAAATATGACCTACATATGAACATTAATGATTGTGGTATGCTTCAACAAACTCCTGGCCGGCTGTTTGGAAATCTTGAAAAACTCAAAGGTAAGTTTATCTTCTCAGGTCAAGTTCAGTACTTAAGTTGCTTGTGTGTATTCATGATGATATAAAGTACCTCATTTATGTTTGCCTACATTCAGATGCAACTAAGGAACTGTATAGGTAGTAGGCATTTTAGACAGAAGCTGAAATTACAAATGAACAGGCTGTATGGAT
This sequence comes from Spilogale gracilis, assembly GCA_004023965.1. Lineage (NCBI taxonomy): Eukaryota > Metazoa > Chordata > Mammalia > Carnivora > Mephitidae > Spilogale > Spilogale gracilis. The sequence continues at coordinate 9,900 of PITA01030925.1, forward strand.
GGCAGCTTAAAATATGACCTTTAAATTTTTTATTGTGCATTTTTGGACTGCCCATTCTCATTCTATATAGTTTTATCTTTATACAGAGAATTCCTACTATGATAACTAACAAGGATTTAGACTTGTATCTAGGCATTTTTATTGTGCTACATATATCTGTTGTGATGTAGAAACATAAAATATATATATTACATTGCACACACACACACACACACACACGCTGGCAACAAAACTCATAATAATGTAATTTGCTGTTACTGAAACTAAGATCATCTCCACCTCCCACCAGCTCTTTGTAAAATATTCTAATGATAAATGCAAGCTCACTCGTAAATTTTTCAAAGTCAGTTTAGATGATTTTTGTTGCAAAGAGTCCATATTGCATTGACTTTAACGCTGGTCATTTATGAAAACAATTACTATCAGTGGCCTGCCAGGAGTTTGTTGAAGCATACCACAATCATTAATGTTCATATGTAGATAGATGTATTGCTACTTTTGACATCAACAGATGTAGCATTTTCATATGATACAAAAAGTAATGGTGCCTGACATTTCTAGGTTGAAAGCCCTCCCTTGTTCCTTGCTCTAATGGAAATAGACTTTGTGGCTGTCTTGTTCACTTCCAGACTGTATGTAAATGTTTCTATAAAAATAAGGAGGTTTCTTTTTATTATCTCAAGGAAGCTGGGAAATAAAGGTGAAGAGACAGCATTGCCAGAGAAACCAGAGATGATTTTAAAAATAGTTTAAATTCTATATATCAAAAATAGAATTGAGATACAAGTAGTACTAATTCTTTTTTCTTTTCTCTCTCTCTCTCTCTCTCTCTCTCTCTCTCTCTCTCTCTCTGGTAGATAGTAAGTTTGTACAACATTTCCATCAAGAACTAAAGGATGGAATACTCTAGAATAGAGAGACTCAAACAGCTGAAATATCTACACTTGCTGATATCATTTCATATTTACGATGTTATTCTGTTGTTGAGGACAGAATGAAAACCCTGTGACTTTGATTTTGAAGAGAGTCCCTCATGATATCAAATGAGACAGTATTAGCACCCAGAATTTTCACAAAATTCCACCTGAGTCAGGTATATTTTGACCCATTTCTTTTTTCTAGCGAAGTCTTGAGTGCTAAACAAAGTGACATACTTTTTGGTACCTGAATATTTTGACATGGTGAGGACTCACTGGTTATAAAGAGGGTTAACAGCTGAATATAGTACAACTATAGGTTGAGGTCCTAGTTGGTACAGCCGCAGTACAACTGTAATTGGTGTTTATATAAAGAGTATTTTTATTCTTAGATTCTATGTGGATGATATTCTTTAATACTGTAAAGTTTTAAAGCTTTCTAGCTATGTTATACCCACATGGTGCAGTAACATTCTCTATGGAGGTGGAAGCAAGTGGCAAAGGTTCCCATGAGAGTTTTCAAAAGGGATTTTTATTGCAACTTTCCTGATTATAAACCTTTGTTAGTAATTTTTTTGTTTTGAAAGATTTTAATATTTGTTGTGAAATTCTTTTAATAATAATACTAAAGGTCTAGTTTATTTAAAGGAATACATGTTTGAGCAGAAAATTTAGAATATAGAGAAAAGTAAAAATAAGGAAAAATTTTAAAAAATAAGGAAAAATTGTTGCTTATTATCTTATTGTCCAGAAATAATGACTATTAAATATTGACAATATGTACTTTCATTTTTCTATGTAAAGCCACATTAAACAAATCAATCTTTTAGCAATATATGCAATATATGATGTTATTTCCTTTTCTGCTTTTTTTTAAAATATAAAGGGTTATCATAAACAATCTAATTCTTTTCTTAAAAGATTTACTATAATGGCTACATGATATTCTGTGAATGTACAGAACTTTAATTTTGTTGTTTTGGGAAACTTACCTAGTTTATAATTTTTACTGTATATAATAATGCTCCATTCATCTTTTTGTGGGAGTTTGGCAAACCTCATAGCAGTGGAGATGTGCATATCCTACAGTTTTGCAATGGCATTTTAATCATACACTTGAAACAAATTTGCCTATGTGTTATAGAAGGAAAACTGTATATTCCTGAACTCTTTGCAGTAGCCGATTATCCTGTCAATAGGGTATATATAATACATTAGGGTTTATTTATACCATGAGATAACACATAGACTTGTTTACCAAGTATAAGCAGTAGTACAGCTCAATGAGCATAAAATGAACAAACCAGGGTATGAGTCAATGTCAGTGTGGATAAATCTCTAAAACTTCAGTTTAGGATCAAGAAGAAAATGACAAAGAATTCCTAGTATTTTATTTATGAAAAATGTTAAAGCACAAATATATTGTAGCTTGTTTATGAATGACCCATCTGATAGTCTTCCCGACTGATGAAATATCCACGGTTTGTATAACGCCAGTCCTCCCATTTGCACACAGGACCCAAACCTTTCTCCCTACTCAGGGACTCTGCTCCGGTAATTCTCCCTGATCTCTTCTGCATCATCATTGTTTCCTGCTCTCCTGGATCACTGCCAACATAACAAAAAAATATCTATCTACCCTACTTCCTCACCCCTCCACTACATTGCTAGCTAACATGTCATTTCTCTGCTCTCCCTTGAAGCAAAATCCATAGAAATCTCCAATTCTCTCCTCCCATTGACTCTAGTCAGGTTTTCACTCTCCTCATTGCACTAAAAGAGCTCTTTTCAAGGCCATCAATGACTTCCCAGTTGTTAGATCTGATGGTGGGCTTTGTCAGCTTCATGTGATCCGTTCTTCTCCTTGATGCACTTTTTTTTCACTTGTCTGCCAAGATACCCCATTGTCTTGTCTTTGCCTCTACTGATCTGGTGCCTTTGCAGTTCCTCCTCTACTTTGAGTCCTCTCGATTTTGGAGTGCTTCTGTCCCCAAACCCAGGTTCTCTTTCTTGCTCCTTCCGCCTTGGTCCTTTTGTTCTCCTTTAGTTCTGTGGCTTCAAATATGATCTCTCTGCGGGTGATCATGCTCAAATGGGTATTTCCAGCTCAGATATCTCTTCTGAATTCAAGACCTGTATGCCTGCCTTCCTACCAGACATTTCAGATGGCTAAGGTATATCTCAAAACTAACATGTCTAAAGTGTTCCTGATCTCTTCTGCCCATGAGCATTTTCCATTGCAATTAATGAGAAGTCCATCCTTCTAGTTGTTCATTTATAACCCATATTCAGTTTTTGCAGGAATCTTATTGGCTCTACCTTTAAAATACACTGAGTGTCTGACCACACGTGCCACATTCACGGGCGACCAGCCTTTTCCAATTCCTGCCTCCTCCCTTTTGGTTGGCTTTGTCTGCCTTCTACCTGGCACTTTTGTTTCCATCCCACTCTCCACAGTAAGTAAGAGAACTGACTGATTCTTTTTAAAATGTAGGCCAGATCATATAAAATCTTCCAAAGTCTCTTTGTTTCTCTAAGAGTAAATGACAAGTGTCTTACAAAGGCTTATGGGCCTTCCACCCTTGGCCCCTTCTTGCATTCAGATTCCCTCTCTTACCACTGGCTGCCTTGTTCCCCGTGTCACAGCTGCACTAAGTCCCTTGTCTCTTGAACACACAGGTCTGGCCTTCTGCTCTGGCTATACCTTCTGTGTGCAACCCTCTTTCCCTTCATAGCTGCACGGCTCCACCTTCTTTAAGTCTTTGCTCAAATAGCATCTTCCCAATTATGCTCACTCTAAATATACTCTTCTCTCTAACCAACTCTGTAACTCTCCAGATCCTTCTCCTGCCTTTTTTTTTTTTTTTTTTTTTTGGTGAAGATTTTATTTATTTATTTGTCAGAGAGAGAGAGAGAGAGAGAGAGAGAGCTAGTGAGCGAGCATAAGCCAGGGGAGCAATAGGCAGATGGAGAAGCAGGATCCCCACTGAACAGGGAGCCCATGGGGGACTGGATCATAGGGTCCTGGGATCAGGACTTCAGCTGAAGGCAGATGCTTAACCAGCTGGTCCACCTAGGCATCCCTCTTAAGTACTATAGAATATATTTGTTAATGTGCTTTTTTAAGAATTTTTCTGTCTCCCCACCACCTAGAAAGTAAGCCTCCATTAGAACAGGGATTGCTGTCTTTTTGTTCCCTGAAAGATCTCAGGCACCTAGAACAAGCCCTAGCAGCAACAGTAGACTCCCAAACAATACTGTCAAATACACTGTCTATTAAGAAAGCTAAGACACATATGCACATGATAATCAGCAACCTTAGAATAGTGGTACCTTTGGGGACGTAAGAAAGGGGAAAACATGAGGAGCTTTAGCTATACATAATACTTTATTTGTTGAAAATAAAAAATGAAAGATAAAACAAAGTCCACCAGAAAATATAACAAAATGTAATACCTCTTAAAAGAGTGTTTTTTTATTTGATGCATTTTAACATACTCCAAAACTAAAAGAGATATTGTGATGAATATATATAAATCTTTCATTTTTCATTACTTCCTTGGGTTAAATTTTTTAAAGGAACTGCAATATTTCTTTTTAAATTTTATTTTTGGAGAGAGAGAGGTGAGAGTACAAAAGGCAAACTGAAGACAAAGCAGAAACTGACACCTGGCAAGCCCCCTTCCCCCCAGTGTGATATATGATGTGTGACATTCCTCAGGCACTCCTGGCTGCCCTACAGGAAAACAAAGAGTTAACTTCTAGAGATCACAATCCTGCAAGACCTGAGTTTCCTTCAGTTTACACACGTCCTAGTGATATACAAGGAAAAAGCTTTCTTACCAATAGCCTAATATCCAGAGACCCATAACACAGCTCTTGAAGCCCTAACATCCCCCTCCCCTCCATAAAACTGAGGGACACTGAGGCCAAAGGAAATGTAAATAAAGTTGAATTTCTTCTAAACTTAAAATGCATTGACAAGAACGTGTGATAGGAGTGTGACATTTCTCCAGGAAATTCCCAACCGTCTTTATGTTGGTACCTCATTAGAGGGGAAAAACAGCTTGGCTTGAGAATAACTAAGTCTCCATTATGCTGAGAGTCTTCTTTACCATATGACAGACCTTCTGAATAGCCCCTTTGTCTTCACCTCCCGAACTCCTGAGTATATAGTCAATCACTCCTTGGGAGCATGGTGCAGCAGCTCTTTCTGCCCATGGGTTCTATCCCCATGCTTTAATAAACCACTATTTTGCACCAAAGAAGCTTCAAGAATTCTTTCTTGGTCATTGGCTCTGGACTCCACCCCACTGAACCTCACCTATATTCCAAAATTTATCAAGAATGTGAGAGGGGAGAGGAGCAGAGTGAGAGAGTAAGGGAGAGAGAGCGAGAGCGAGAGTGAGAGAGAATCCTAAGCAGGCTCCATGCTCAGCACAGACCCTGACATGGGTTGATCCCAGGACTCTGAGATCGTGACCTGAGCCAAAATCAAGAGTGAAATGTACAACTGACTGAGCCACCCAGGTGCCCCAGGAACTGCACATTTTAAGAATGCAAAGACTTTGAGAATCATGATACTTACTGATAAATTGTCATTAACTGCTAGGGCACAAGGGCCTGTGATACTGTGATTTTTAATGAGAAACTGATATTTGATCTTTGTCTTGTTTCTGGCACAGAGCTCTGAAAATGCCCTGGAATTTCCTAAGTGAGGAGAGCAGTAAAGGCCTCCTTTGTTATGTTAATCAGTAACTTTTGGAAAGGTTGGAGGCTGGTTGCCTGGAGAGCCAGTTTGTGGTTAGAGGGTTAGAATTTTGAGTCCTAACCCTGTCCACCCCCCTGCCCCCCCACCCCCACGCACCCTCTTCCCTGACTCCTGTGAGAACAGGAGGCCTGGAGACTGAATGACACCTCACCAATGGCCAGCGATGTAATCAATCATCAATCATGCCTAGGTAATAAAGTAACCATAAAAACCCCAAGAGAATTAGGGGATTTGGGGTTGGTGAAAGTATAGAGGTGTGGAGAGAGTGGCATGCCCGGAGAGGGCACAAGAGCTCTGTGTTCAT